>OX375879.1:2060200-2285299 GCA_947359465.1 Metellina segmentata
CTCTGAATATAGTTCTCTTAAATAAATAATTAAACTTTTAAGAACGTTTAAAAAATTAATTCGCGAAGTAAAAACTACAGTAAGAAATATGCAATATTTTTTGAGTGAAATTTATTAGCTTACCTTACCAACATAAGTACAGTACGCATACGTCCGTACATTCATTTTCAATGCACTAATCTCTACTATTATCAAAGGAAGTGTTTGTTTTCCTGTTTTTCGTTATTACAGTCCTGACGAATCTACGGCTGTTGCAATAATGGAATTTGGCACACAGGTAGTCCATTTTTTTTTTTTGCCATGTTTGGGTCACGGCGAATTTTAAAATTCAATCTAGAACATTATAAAATTAATTTAATTATTATTTTCTTTGGATCACATGAAAGATCGCAGACTTTAATTATTTTTGTTTGTTTCCGTTTTTATTTTGCGCAGAGGAACAATTTGTCAGCAGACTAAAAAAAAAAAAAAAAAAGATCGTTTTTATTCGTCACGTATTATTTAAATGAAAGAAAAATTTCCTCTTCTCTTTTCGTCTAAATTTCAACGCACTTTTCAAATATGGCGAGATAACTTCAACCGATAAACAGACAGATGTCCACCTGTTGTGCTTGGGGAGAATTGAGGGGGTGGGTAACGCCGACGATGATTGAACGCAAAAGAGAAATAGGTGGGAGAAAAGTAAAGCGTAAATTCAGGTCCTCTCCGGGGTCACAAAGATTCTTGTGGTCATTCCCTGTGTTGCTCCCCGCCTCAAGAAATGTTACAACAATTTGTCTTTTTCAGAAAAAAAAACGATAACCTCATTGAAAAGATAAAAAACATACCCTATAACTGATAACCAGTAAAATAAAATGACTCTATAAGAGGTAACACATGTTCCCTACTAAGTTAGACGGGACTTTAGAAAACTGACCCTATAAGCGGGGTGACCTTATAAGAGGGTGACCATATATCCGTTACTGACTGTACTAGCAGTCACACTTCTTAAACTATACTTACCAAGTAGTCTTACACTCAACCATACTTGTTAAACAATTAATGCACTTACTACTATTAGTCTTACACTTAACTGTGCTGAGTACTAGTAATCGTTTTTTTAAACATTTATATAGTTAGCAGTAATCTTGGCTCAGTTGTTTTTCCAAGTTCTTGGGTAATATTTAGCATCGAATGTTACTTGTTCGATGGTAGGTACTAGGGATGCGACATCGAGAGCAAAACATCGATGTTGATAATACATCGCCTCAAAACCATCGATGTTTTTAAAATTCAGTGTATTTAAACTTTTTCCCCATTTCTTAAAATTGGTTTAGCACCTAGTCATGCAACATCGACAGCAAAACATCAATGTTCAAAATTAAAACATCGATGTTGATAATACATCGCCCCCAAACCATCGATGTTTTTAAAAATCAGTGTATTTAAGCTTTTTTCTTAAAACTGGTTTAGGGGGGGGGGCAACTAGTGATGCGACATCCGCTCCAATACATCGAAGTTTTTTGTAAAACATTGACATTGAAGTCGTATCCCTACTTTCAGACCCTTCACACTTTGCCACTTGGGTCTAAAAGTATGTTCAATTTGCCGATTATGAAAATGATGCTACTTGGTTATTTTTTAAAATTTTATAATGGTACTTTTTTCATTTAAAAATAAAACATCGACAAGTATAAACATTGACTCCAATACATCGAAGTTTTTAAAAAAAACATCGACGAAAAACAACGTTGCATCCCTAGTAGGAACCATAAAGGAATTATAAAAGCAGAACTGGCTCGACTTTTTTGTGCCCAGGATCGAGTGACAAAATCTAGGAGTAACGTAACCCTATAGACTACTTTTGTCTATCGAGCGCATGAAACGACCATTCATCCTGTGCTAAACATGATGAATGCATGAACGAGTAACATTCGATGCCAAATATTTCCGGAGAACTTGGAAAAACAACTGAGCCAAGATTACTGCTAACTATATAAACATTCATCATATGCTTGTTCCACGGGAGAGAAGACGCCCATCCATTGGTTCAGGATCTGATTGATCCGCTTGGCGCAGTAGTAGAGATCGACGATTTCACCACTTTTATCACTATCATCAGATGTTATACCACCCATCGAGACTATAAGATGCCGAATGGGCCAATCAAAATAATTTTTCACTAAGAAATCAGGTGACTATTGTCGACAAGTTGGTCACATTTCTTGTAGCTCGTCTCAATAGAAAACCTGTCTCTAATATTATTATAAAAGGAAGTGTTTATTTCTTGCACGCAAAGTCCTGCCGAATCTATAGCACTTACAGCAATGACACACAGGTAGTCCAAATTTTTTGCAATTTTAGGGTCACTGAGAATTTTTAAATTCATTCTAGAACATTTTAAAATGAATTCAATGAAATTTAATTATTACTGTTTTCTTTCGAATGGCAACACCATAAAGAGATGACCGACACTAAATTTATTTTTCCGTTTTCATTTTACGCGGAGGAATGACCTTTCAGCTGACGATAAAAACAAAGTTTTGACTTTTGTTATGTAGTTTTTTTTCTATCTTCTAGACCGTTAAAGAAAGAGTAAAAATTTCAACGGATTTGAAATAGGCCGAATATTCCAAATTAGATCAATACCTAAAAATATGTTTGTCTTTAAATAGATACAATTTTTAAATTGAATATATTTCATATTTTCGCAAGAGAATGTTACGCCACGCTAACATTCATGTTCCAAAAAAACAAACCAGATTGTATTTCCTGCACTCTTACGATTTCAGCAAGAGAAAGCAAAGAAAATAAAAAAATATTTTGGCTGGCATTGCTTAGTTTGTTTGTTTAAAATCGGTATCGTTAAAGACAGATTGAAAATTTCAACGGATTTGAAGTCTGCGGAAAATTTGACACCAGATCCAGATCCCAGAAACCTTATACGTTTAATTTTCTTTTAATAAATAATTTTTCAACTAAAATTTTTTATTTCGCAAGAGATTGTGACGTCACGCCGAATTCCTATTTGGTTTTCGAAGCAAACCAACACCACGGGCAACTCCGTTATGGCTGCTATCCAATAGGCTACGAATTCGTAGCAATCACGTAGCGAGCAGTGGTCACACGTGACCCCACGAAAAGAACTATCACGGGCAACGCCGAGCTGGCCACGCAGCGGCTAGTTTACTTATATTTCTCGTCTGTGGTAGGTATGCCCATCAAGAGTCTAAAGAAGGATTTCAACCCAAACGGGTGTTCATTAATTTAGCATCATCGCTTCCTTTGATAGTATCTTATGACAGGGTAGACGAATGTACGTACATTTCTATACAATGGCGACAAACTGTGGTGGATTGGATTTTGGGGATTTTACGGGGCCAAGTCCAAAATCGAACAAGCTGCCTCAAACGCAAGATAAAATCAAAATCAATGTAAATATAAAAACATTGTAAAAAGGTAGGTGCACGTCTTGCCCAAGAAATTTGAAAAGGGGATGGAATGCGATGATTAAATCATACTTATGAACGTGGTAAAAATGTAAAAAGGCGAAAACTGGTGAAAATGCCAGTCTACTAATGTGTCTCGAGGACCAATCAGAAGATGAATCAATCGATAGATAGTTTTTTTTTAACACTAGGGGGCTCCGCCCCCTGCTCGCTTACGCTCGCCAACCCCCGGGGATTGCTGCGCAATCCCATTTGGTTTGCTTCGCAAACCAACACTCCTTTCACAGATGTCATTTGGTTTGCTTCGCAAACCAACATTCCTTTCACAGAGTGAAACTATCTGAATAATTCGTATTATGCTGATTTCACTTTCCGGTACATGACGTCACAGCGAGGGCTACGCAATCCCGTTTGGTTTGCTTTCTCAAACCAATACTTCTTTCGCAATTGATTTCACTTTTTTTTGCTTTAACACTTAATGCACCCTAAACTAATAGCCGCATCAGTAAAAAATCTTCTGTATCTTGTTCCCTGTACAATTTTAAGTAAACAGTGTTAATATCAAAACTTTACGATTGTACTTTGTCGGTAAACTGTCTTGAGAACAGAGGGAAAAAAGCGAGCCTTTTTCCTCGCCAAATAAAAAGAAATCGTTTTTATGGCAATTGTTGCTACGATAAATTTGATATCTGGCAAACCCGATAGTATAAAATGCAACCCACTGCTGTTTGCCGAACCAGCTATGCGAACTGAAAAATACGAAATTTGTGTCACCAACTTTTGATTGCATCGAATTTATTTATGAACCAATTTTAAAAATAATTGTACCGTAAGAAAGAGTACATTGTGAGGTATACTGCAATATTTTTAAAATTAAAAACTAACAGTAATACTATATAGATATGACCATTTTAGTTTTGTATCGGAAGTTACGATCTGAAAGTTCCGAAAATTGTATGACCTACTTTTAATTGCATCGATTTTGTTTATTAACCAATTTGAAAAATAATTGTACCATAAGAAAGAGTGTAATGTAGTGTATTCAGTGATGTTCTCAAATTTAAAAAATAATGGTTTTTGCCGTAGACATAACGGTTTTAACAAAACGTAGCGAAAATATCCGAAGATTCCGAATTTTGTATCACGAACTTTTGATCGCATCCAATTTAATTATTAACCGATTTCAAAAATAATAGTACCGTAAGAAAGAGTATATTCTGAGGTATACTGCGATATTTTAAAAATTAAAAACTAATAGTAATTAGATATAGATACGGCAGTTTTAAAAAAAAGTAACAAAAATGTCCCGATTTTTCCCGAATTTCAAAAAAATATTATCAAGAACCACATTTAAATTTCAAAAAAAACTCGACGAGCTGCAAAAATTTACGTTGAGAGGTACTCTTAAAAAAAACTCACGATTAAAGACTGAAATTTTGAATGTGTTTTGCTCACTCGCGGAAGAAATTTCACTTCTTCAACTTTAACACTTAATAAAACCTAAACTAATAGCCGCATCGGAAAAAAATCTTAATAATTATCCAGGGAATACGATGAAGAACAAAGCATGTTAATTTCATATTTTTCCGATCAGTACTTTCTCGGGAAACCGTCTAAGAATGGAGCTAAACAACAAAAATTTCAATTCTTCGGCGGCGGCGGCGGCGGTAACTTTTTTTTAATATAGAGAGATGACGTTGAATAATCAGAAAATGAATGTTCGTTTTTCCATCCGAAAGACGAAAATAGTGTAAGGGTCGCGTGACAACTAGTTTTGGTCAGATAATCGTGAACACGTACAGTGATCTTCTCATTCTACTTTTACATTTCCTCTATGGCACCTTCTAATGACAGGCGTGCAAGTCAGCCAATTCCTCGTGCGTCGGTTTCCCTAGAGCTTGCCTTCGACACGTGTCATGACATGTTCCAAATGCTGACTCATGACTCGCGACGCGTCCAGTCACGAGGTGTTGTAGGAAGCACTTCCTCTAATCAATTACTTCCGACGAACTCCTGCAGCAGCCGCACATAAATCACGGACGGAAAAACTATTTTGATGCCCGAGGAAGTGTTAAAAGAAAAGAGGACATCGACGAAACCTTCTTTCCGAGGAAAGTCCTCCCTTTCTTGTTGCTATTTTTTGGCGTCCAATACCAGGGGATGATCAGAGGAAAAAATGGATGGCCTCGCATCAATCATGTTAGCGTTTGACCGAGCACTGCTCGGAAGAAGTCTTTTTATGGGCTGCGAAGAACAAATAGTGATTGGAGGCCTATTTAAACTAAAGTAGGGCCGGAGGAACCGATAACCGCACGCGGTAACGTTTTTGACCTCTTTGGAAGTGAAAAGTCACGATAAAAAAATAGTTATCAGTAAAATAAAACGCAGATAAAAAATTGTCTCTAATGAAATAGTCTCATAAAATAATAAACAATAAACCTTACAGATATTAATAACACCGTTCCACCAATCCTTTTCCCGATCATGCAAACTGCTGAAAAATTCGGAATGGCAATCGCTTTTATGCACTTAGACCAATGACCGTAGGACTCTTTTTAAATCTAAATTTCTGTGACCTTGAACTTAAAATGTCATTAATTAATAAAAATTAGATTTCTGAAACCTAATGTTTGCAGTTGCTCATTGCACGCTACTCTACAAAAATAAAGCGGACGCATATTACCACAGTGCGGTCTGAGATACATTCGATCCAATGGAACAGTGCACACATGCCTCCAGCGTCGCTGGGGCAACGCACGTCCAAGTTGCGTGCTATTTGTACCGCAGTTCCCTACGGCGCCACACATGAATCTCCGTTCTGAAGTACCTTGTTTTCATAAACAAATTTAATATAAATAATAATTAATAAATGGTCGTATCCAGTAACGTCTATTTTGTTTCAAAATATACTTTTTCTACACCAAGTAAGCGAAATAAACACGTTTTCTTCGTTACAATATTTGTCGCGAAATGAGTTCGTGCGTCATTTCACGGTAATATGTGCATAGTTGGGCTTCGGTGCCGCGCCGCACTTTGAAAAACCGGATTTGTGCACCGGGCCTTAGAGTGACACTTACGGAAAAAGGAACCCCGTCCGAAATCTACAGCTGAGCTGGCGACAATCTTGCAGCAGGTGTACCCATAGCTGTGTATCGAAACCACGTTGAAAGTATGCCCAGAAAGGTTGCTAGTGTAATTGCAGTACTTGGGGGACCACCCCTCAATTAAAGCACGTATTCTTTCCCTTATACCATCAGATCTTGCTGTCCGGTCCATTATTGTAGGGTAGTGACCTATTAAAAAACGAAATTTCACTGAAAAGGGCGATACGTCAACGACATCCGATTTGCTCATTTTGCATGGAATGACCTTTCCTGAATTCGGAAATGCAGAGGTTTTTAGTCATTTGGGGGTATTTTTAATTATGTATTTGGTTCTTTGTTGAGATATTTAGTCCATTTCAAGTCTTTTTATTGTGTGTTTTAGTTCTCTCCTGGATGTAAAAAACGTTTTGATGGAAAAGTTTGTTCTGGTCTGGGTCACCCCTATCTTATGTGACACATCGTTTTTGCTGCAAGACACAAAGCAAACGACCTTTCTGCCAGCTTATGTTGCCAATTCATGATCTACTTTCAGCGCAACACAAAAACTTCATTCGTTTTTCTATTGGTAAGTGAACCATCTACACCCCAAAAGACTGGGTAGTTTTTTTTTGTTTGAGCCCTTTTAGTGCGGCATATTGTCATTAGAAGAAAATGGACCATCTCCCCATCGTCAAACAACGCAACCTTGATGACGAGTTATCTCGTTAAAACCACTTTGATTGTTAACACAAGTATACGAAAGATTGTATTTTACTCTTGGATCTTCGAGTTGTTCATTGAAGTGTTTAATACTGTTACATTTTAAACAATTTTAGATATTTCATTCGTATATTTAGGTCACTTCTAGGAATATTTGAAGTTATGTTTGTACATTCTTTTGGTCAACAAAATCCAAACAGTGAGAAACATTGGCCTCCACGTAACATGCTATTAAGACATACAAATCTCACATTATCTAAATCAAATCGAAGCAATTTTATTATTAATGTTTTTTTCAATTATCACGTTAAAAATCCTGTTTTTTTACAGTAGGTTTATGCTTAAAATATAATTTCAGTGTGAAAAAATCAGAGATTTAACTAAATATTAATTAGCTAATTAATATATAATTAGATAATTAGCATGCGTTTTGAATAGTTATATATCAAATTCATATGAGTCCAGAAAGGCAATTCTCATTGGAAATTATTGCTACCTAATATTATTCTTCCTGTTTGGAACCTCCATCCCAAGTTAACATAGAGAATAGATTTTTTTTCAAATTTCTACATTCTGTTTAATAAAAATAAATAAGATTTACAAAAAAAAAAAAACTCTTTAAGTAATGTCTGTAACTTTTTATGTTAAAAATGACTGCTGAAATTAAAATAAAATCTCTTTAAAATAAGGTACGTTATGTTAACTTAAAACGGCGACCAACCGGTCTAGTGGTCAAGGTGTTGGCCTCTGGATCGGAATGTTCCTGGTTCGAATTCGGGGTTAGGGCATGGATGTAAATTGTGCTGTCCTTTGTTAGGGACAATGATGGTCCACCCACTGGGTGCCCTTCACAAGTGACCATCACAAGTGGCTAAAATGACCTCGGTCAATATTGTTTTGTATTATATTTATATTTGTCTTCGCAATTGTACTACTGCCTTGCCATTACAAATTAATAAAAAAAATGTTAACTTAAAACGGGTAGCCATAAATTGAAAAATATTTAAAAATTTTGACACATTTGATAATTAGAGGATTAAATTTAATTACATTTTAATTCGTTTTTCGTGTTCCATGGATATTATTGCAAGACGTACGCCATAGTGAAGTAACCACCTCTATCACTGTAAATAAGTACAAGGTTTCCAATTAGAAACCTAATCAGAATCTAATTGAAAAATTACCAAAGGAATGCGATTTAAAACTGGCTATATGTTGGAGTAAAACGAATTTGAAATAAAACTTTGATTGGAATAATATCAGTTAGAAAGTATTTGAACTAGGACTGTTAAAAAATTGATGATTTTTTTTTGTATTAAATGACAAAAGGTCGAGGTTGCTTAGTTGAAAAAATTTGAAGCTGTTCTGTTGCAACTTCGGTACTGTGAAACATTAATTGAAAGCAATGATTTTCTTTTTTTTAAAAGCTGTAAAAGGAACTTTTTGTTTTTTGAAAAAATGTAATCGAATCAGTTTGAATTAGATACACACCGATGACATTTTTTTTTTTAAAGAGCCCCATTATTCCTCGTAGTGCTGAATTGAATCTTGAAGAACAAAATCTGGATGTTCTTCAAAATAAATTAATCCCGAATGCAATAATAATTTAATTTGGTTTGAAATTAGAAAATGGTGATGAAATTAGAAAACATCGCATTCTTGATGCAAGAGAGCTACATCTCAAAAAATGTTGGTAGGGAAACTGAGTGTAAGACTATACGCCGGAAGATTATACGTCTTTTTCACTGAAAATGTTTTTACGGGTATACTTTTAATCGCTCTAAAACTAAAAATGGACTTCTGTAATAGTCATCTATGAAATAAACTTTTAATAATAAAATAACTTTAATAAAATAACCTTTAAAACTAAATACACTCATTGCCATAAAAATTTGCGCACCAAGAAATAATCGTGGGATCGTAACGAAACTTGGCATGAAGGTACATGTTGGCCAGATATGCAAATGATTAGAAATGCAGCGTGTTTACGCATTGCGTAATGCCACTAGAGGGCGTTGAACTTCGTTTTCCTTGGAGTATAAAACAGGTAAGCAGAGCTTGTTTGAGTGTACTTAATCTTTTGCAAAGGAAACGCAGAGGTAGACATGCCGTTACGCCGCCATCGAAGAATATATGAGCAGCTGTCAGAGTTCGAGAGGGGAAGAATCATCGGGATGATGGAAGCTGGGTGGTCAGCTCGGCGAGTAGTTCGTCAAGTAGGCCGTTCTGATTTTATTGTGAGGAGGCGTTGGGACCAGTGGACAGAAGAGACGCCATTTACACGGCGACCAGGCTCAGAACGCCCTCGACAGACCAGTCGTCGAGAAGACCGTGACATCATACGAAACGCACGCGTAGAGCCAACTGCCTCATTGGCCGCTATCCAGACACATGCAGCGCCTTCACTACGGGCCCATGTGTCTTCCCGAACCATCGCAAGGCGCTTGGCTGAAGGACATCTGGTATCGCGGCGCCCATTACGTGTACTGCCAATGACACCCACCCACCGACATCTCCGTTTGGAGTGGTGACGCTCACGGCGGGATTGGACTGCAACGGAATGGAACCAGGTCGTCTTCAGCGACGAATCTAGATTCAATTTGAGCAGTGATGACAATCGTGTTCGTGTGTGGAGGCCCCGTGGTGAAAGCCTCAATCCTGCCTCCGCTTTACAACGACACGCCGCTCCCACAGCTGGTGTGATGGTATGGGGTGCCATTGCTTACGATACACTGTCACCCCTAATATTGATCCATGGCATAATGAAAGCCCAGCGATACGTTCATGACATCCTTCAGTCACATGTGATGCCACTCATGGCAGGGTTCCCAGGAGCCATTTTTCAACAAGACAATGCTCGGCCACACACAGCAAGGATGTCACAAGACTGCCTCCGCCACATTACCACCCTTCCCTGGCCTACTCGATCCCCAGATTTGTCACCAATCGAGCATATCTGGGATCCTTTGGGACGGCAAGTTGGACACCCTACGAGTTTGGTCGAACTAGATGCGCTTTTACAGCAACTGTGGAACGATATGTCTCAGGACATCATACGGAACTTGTATGCCTCAATGCCCGCTCGTATCGCATCGTGCATTCGCGCTAGAGGGGGTCCAACAGAGTACTAAAACTTCCGTTCATTTGTACTTTTTTCGGCATTAAATGATCCTTTTTCTTTGATTTTCGAATCACTTACTTATATCAAAGAAGTACTTACATGTGTAAAATTTCTTTTCATTTTAACGACTTTTTCTTGGTTTGCAAATTTTTATGGCAATGAGTGTATATTATGCGTACATATATGCGTCCTCTGGAAACATGAGTATCTTTGAAATTTGTCCAACTATGAACCATGAGGGAGTAAAGAGGAGTGATTCGATTTGCGCAGCAACGGTGCATCCCTGTTGAATTTATTGTCCAACCGCCACCCATCACGTGACCAAGGTGACGAAGAAAGTTCTACTCTTTGAAAATCTCTTTGCCGAAGCGAGCTCAATTACCGCTTTAAGAAATCTCTGACCTCCCGAGAATCATCCACGGTTGCCGTTAGACACATCTGCTCCTACGTATCATAAAAGCGTTGCCACCTCGCTTACTGCAAAATGGCCCTTCCTAATGGCTTTTTCTCTCCACCCTTTGTTGCGGAAGCTTCTGGTTTCCTGCAGTTTAATCTTTCTCTTCGAGAACGCTCCGATTGAAAAACGACCGCGGCGTAATTAAATTTTTCGAAATAAGTGGGCTTTTTGAATTTGCTGAGAAGGAATGGTGGTTTTTTTTTGTTTGCTGTGCAAGAAGTTTTTTGAGTAGCTTTTTCTTTTCGAAATAAACAGAAAATAAATTTAATTTTATGTTTAATGAAACAATGTTTTTTGGTTGTAAAAATGTTACTACGACGTAAATTTGGTTTCATTGCTGAAAATGAAAAGTATTTAGTACTAGCCATTGCGTGGCCAACATGGCATTGTCCGTGACAATTCTTTTCGTGGGGAAAGGTGGGACCACTGCTCGCCAACCCCCGGTGATTGCAATGCATTCCCATTTGGTTTGCTTCGCAAATCAACACCACAGGCAACGCCACGTGATGCAATAAATTAATTTAAAAAATATATTACAATAAAATTTAAAAATCGGGCTGAACACATTAATGTTTTGAGTATCGGTATGATTTAAAAATATAAAACAATTATTTTAAGAAAGAGTTCTGCAGATTTTAAATCCTTTGAAATTTTTACTCTATCTTTATCGATCGCGGATATAAAAAAACCTCAAATAGTCTTTACCCGTAACAAAAATGAAATCGCTAGCAACAAAGTCATACTAATCACCCGTATGGAATGGCCAGCATTCTCACCTGACTTCAATCCGATAGAGCATGTGTGGGACATGCTTGGCCGACGAGTTGCAACCCGTCAACCACCTCCTACATTTGTACCGGAACTTCGGAGAGTATTGCTTGCTGAGTGGAGTGATCTTCCCTAAGATCAGCTCGATAATTTTATCCTCAGCATGCCTAGGCATTGTACGGACTGTATTTCACCGTCTGGGAGACATACAATGTATTAACCATCATACCAACCATGTCATGTTAAGTTTTTGCAAGGTCGATATTTTTTGTAATTGCTCCAGTGAGCAAAAATCGTAGTTCTTATGAATGGTATCATACATACACCATCTTTTCTGTTCTTTAAATTTTGTTTAATAAATAGGCTTTATGAATAAGTCACGTTTGTTTTGTTTCTGAACCTTTATTTGCCGGATCCTTCATTATGAACATGAGTGTATTTAATCCAACGCCTTTGTACTGATCATTCATTAACCACTATATTATAACGTCTCAATCTTCTATAACCACTACAGTAGATACCCATCTCACAAACCTTTACCGTAGCATTAGGATCAGCAAGTTATTGGGGTTTATCCAGCATTTAATTCCCTGGCTTCCTTTGCCGATTAGATTGCAGGTACTGTTCCTTCCACATAAACGGGAATTCAAGGAAATAGAACACATTTTCTCCAATTGCAGAAGGGAATGGATATCTGGGTCATATTTTGAGTTGCCATTTACTACAGTCGAGTAATCGATGTACAGCAAAATTGGTCGCAAAAACTTCCAGAATTCCAATATTCTAGAATCGATTCTAAAGTAAGCAACAGTAAATGTGGAGTGAATGCTGCTGGAATTCTCGAAACGCTCTATTAAACTATTCATCGCTTAAAGTTCCGAGTTTTTCCTCGTGAGCGGTTCCCTGACAAATGTAAAAACTTTCCGACTTTCGAACACTTTTACCAGGGAAGGTTCGGAACCATCTTGAGTCATCCCTGAATATGGATGAACACGGACTGGTTCCTTTCCCTGGGGACACTCCCTTGGTGGGGAACAAAGTTAAGGAATTACATACAATACTTCCGCAACGCATCCTCATCGCTGTACCATGATACGTTCGGAAGCCACGAATAGTTGGACAGTTGCAATCTCCATTTATTGTTATATGTGCACTTCGCTTTATTTCTCTCTTTTCAACCAAACGTGTATACGGGCACAGGTGTACGTTAAATCTGTGGTGGCCTCCAATTCATTTTCATTTTGGAGTGGCATTTAGGTACTTAGTGAACGTCCCACTGGAGCAACGGGCGCACGAGATAACATCGTCATTGGTAATGGTCCACACATTGGTACAGTGTGGAAGTGTGCAGGTCAGGTGTTGACCCCGTCATCATCTGACCTGGCGAACAGTTTTGATAGCGAACCTTTCAGTGGGTAAAAGATCCTCCTCTTTCGAGTACCCTTCACGGAATGTGTCGAAACAGCGCTTTATGTGACTCTTCAAACCAAAATGAAGAAGTATTTACGGCCCACAATAAACGAACAGCTTGTTTGGTGCAATGGCTAAGCGAGCCGTTTTCGAAATTTCCCTACAAATGCACTTTTAACCTATCAGAGTAAGTTGGAGCTGTTACGTACTCATACCCTAAGCAAATAAATATACAGGGTTATTCACAATTCCTTCTCGGGTTTCGAAGCGCTATAGTAAAGAAACTAAGACTAATACAGCAAGTAAGAACATTTGAAAGAATACAGAAACAATTCAAGTTTTATTTACATAGCTTACAGGTGTTCTATGTGTGAACCCTTGGTCACACGGCATACATCAATGCGATAGTCCTGTTCCGAACGACCACTTCGTTTCTTATCACACAGGCATCCCGTTTCTTTGAACTTCTTGTACCACGCATGAATTGTTTAGTAAGTTGGTCCCTGGGTTCGATATTTCGTACGAAATGCCCGCTGAACCAAAACCACTGATTCAGATTTTGCGAATTCTAAAATACAAGAGGCTTTCTGTTTGCCTGTAAACGCCATTTTTATTTACTAACTGCCTTCAGTCTACCGTCATCCACCGGCAACTGGTGACAATAAAACTTAAATTGTTTGTGTATTCTTTCAAATGTTCTTTTTTTGCTGTATTAGTCTCTTAGTTTTTTTTAGTACAGCACCCATGAGGGAATTCTGAATAACCCTGTATATAGAAAATACACTCCAAAGTAGATATTTTCAATTTCGTCTCCAAAGTAGTTTCAATTTTTTTCAATGCTTGTACTAAACTCAAAATGTAATAGCTATCCAAAAAATATGATGCTTATTGACATGCTAGTGTTGGTTTACGATCACCCGTTTTAATTAAGTAAAAATTGAGCCACTGCGTGGTCAGCACGGCGTCGCCCGTAACAGTTCATTTCGTGGGGGGTTAGGTGTGACCACTGCTCGCTGACGCTCGTCAACCCCAGGTGATTGCTACGTATTCACATTTGTTTTTCTTTTCAAATCAACTCAACTGGCACGCCGTGATGGCCTCGAAGTGGCTATTATCAACAACGTAAATCAAAACACGCTATAATCGGAAAACTTGGCATGGTTCCAAAGGCATTTGGACGAAAAACGCTTGTGACGTCGGCGGTTGAAAATTGCAAAATCCTCGCCTTTCTTCACTAACATCACATTCCGGAGAAAAGAAAGAAAGGTGAAAAAACTAATAAATTACTTTTAAAATGATTAAAATTTAAAATGCGGGCGCAACACAAAAATCGCAAAAAATTCGGACTACCTGTGCCAAAATTTCATTATTGTAAGTGCCATATATTCGTCAAGAGACAGTACATACACAGAGACACAGACAAACACTTCCTTTTATAATAGTATACGATTACATGAGGAAATTTAGTTTGGGATATTTCAATCAACTGTAAAAATTTAAACACCATTTACTGTTGCAAAAAGTTTCATTTTCATTCTATTTTAGAGTACGCGCTTGGTTGGCATCTATAGGCAGAAATCGAATACAGATACAGTAAGTAAATAATATCTTGGGCAAGCAAAAACAGTCTTAAAGGCAGCTTCGAAAGATCCTAATTGCATGGTTCTGAAGATGGATGGGTTGGAAGAATTATCGATAACCTTGCAAGGCTTCGAACAAAACAGAGTGATGGTTTGATCAGCACACTCTTCGGATGATATATTCGGCGTTTAGTTCCACTATTTGGATAGAAATAAAGAAAACTAAGAAGTGTTAGAAAAATGGACCTGGTATTAAGGGAATATCAGCGGTAGCCCAGTAGCAAGATTAACGGATTAGACACCAGATTGTCTTGTACACTAGAGCTGGTACACGTAAATCTGTCCTCAGATTCGCATGGTGTGGAAGTTTGGAGAGTGGGATGGCAGCTCAGGTATTGGCCTAGTCAGTCTGACCATGGTTAAAAATTACGTCTATGGATACCCGAAGTGGCTGATACAGGACCGTCGACAATAACACGTGGTGTTGTGCCTGTTCGACATTCATAAACTACCTACTTATGTTATATTTATGTTCCAAATAAGCCTATAGAGGTGAATAAGTATCTCATGCGAACTAATGAGACACTCAGCGAAAAGTATCTAAATTGCAATAATGTTATATTTTGTGTATAGTTACATTATGTCTAAATTCCTTTTACAAAAGACTCAACTAAACGGATGCTGGAAGGAAGGTACTTAACTTTTACGATGCGGCACTTAGATTTTTCCAATTGTCTCCAGGAACGGCTCTGTCGCCCGCATGTCCGACCCCTTAACATAATTACCTAACTTGAGCGATAGAGCCTTGAGTGGCATTTACGACTGATGCTTTCCTTTCATAGCATTGTGTGGCGTATCGTTTGACTCTCGAGAGACATCACCGAAACGACCTTCTGCCTTTCCCCCAAAGCGTTCACACCTCACGGTCGACAAGATAGGGTACCGAAGAAAAGGAGAAACCCTCTAGAAGGTCGGTCGCTGGCAGCTCGTAAAAGGTGATCGATGAGAGCGGGTCACTTAAAAGGGGGATAACATCCAACGTACACAGATATATACCATGGCGCTGGTGTAAACGAAATTTTAGTGGGAACAATTCTCTAAGTGCCGCAGCGTAAAGGTTTATTAACGTCACATTGGAGCAACGCAATGGGCATTTGTCGACTGTCCCGGATAAATACTGAAGGGAGAGATTCAGTGACAACGCCTCGTCCCTTTGAACCACGGTCAGATGACAAGAGCACCACATGTGAGCTGGCATCCCACCCTCCAAACTTCCACACCACAAGTTAGGACAATTGAGGCTACGAAAGATTTATCTGCGGAAGATTTATCACCAGATTGATGTCTTACACCACGGACAACGCCGGGCTAGTTACGCAGTGGCTAGTATAACATAACAGAAAAAGGAAGTAATCAAGGGGGAAAAAAAGAATTGGGCAAAGATGCTACCACACTTTATTAGCTGGTAACACGCTTGAATTTTACTTTTGTTGTAGATTGAACGCGGATGAGAAATAATGGTCTAATCTAGATTATGTTTCGAAGAAACAAAGTCCTAACCTAATGGTGCGGAATAAATGGTTTTCGATATGTAGGGTCTACAGCTCAGTACAAAGTATAGTCACATTTTGACGCGAGTGTACAAAAAATGGGTAATTTGTTATACACTAGATGGACAAAAGTATTTGGACGCTACATGTTTTTCAGAAACTTCTTTATTATTCTATTTAGTAACGAGTCCTTTGGCTTGTATTACAGCTGTTACACGTCGAGGCATTCTTTCCACAAGTCCTTTGTAAGTCTATGCTGGAATAGCTCGCCAGGTGTTTTGCAAGGCTGTGAGAAGACATTGTTGTGATGGGAGTTGGGATTAGTGATGCAACATCGACAGCAAAACATCGATGTTTTGAAACATTGATGCTCAAAATGAAAACATCGATGTTGATAATACATCGCCCCAAAATCATCGATGTTTTTAAAAATCAATGTATTTAAACTTTTTTCACCATTTCTTAAAACTGGTTTAGCACCTAGTGATGCGACATCGACAGCAAAACATCAATGTTCAAAACATCGATGTTTTTTTCTAAGACATCAATGTTTTGAAAACATCGACATCGATGTCGCATCCCTACTTTTCAGACCCTTCGCCCTTGGCCACATGGGTCTAAAAGTATGTTCAATTAGCTGATTATGCTACTTGGTTATTTTTTAAATTGTTATAACGGTACTTTTTTCATTTAAAAATAAAACATCGACAAGTATAAACATCGATGTTACAAAAACACCGACTCCAATACATCGATGTTAAATACATCGACATCGATGTCGCATCCCTAGTTGTGATGAGAGATGGGAGTGCGTGTCACGCGTCATTCCAGTTTGTTCCGCAATTGCTCGATTGGATTGAGGCTCTTGAACAGGTCAGTCAAGCAAATTCACCTCATTTTCAGGAAACCAGTTCAGTACACGTTTTGCAGTACGACATGGAGCTCGATCCGAATGGAAGAACCAACCATCATCGCCGTAGTATTGCCATAGTGTAGGTAAGGCATAATGATCCAGAATGTCGAGGTACACGTCACCGTTCATGGTAACATAAAGCAATGGACCGTGTCCTAACTAGGAAAAACAACCCCTCACAAAGATGGATCCTCCTCCGAATTTCTGCAGCGTCCGAATACTTTTGTCCATATAGTGCAGGGATTCCCAACCGGTAGTACGCGTACTACTGGTGCTACGCGGCAACGTTTCAGGTGGTACGCAAGGATGATACGAGCAAATATTCTACGAAGGACTTAAGAGTGAAGTTAAGCTCCATTGCTCCTGATATTGATATTTTAATAAAAGACAACAAGTTTTGCACTAAAAATTCATTTTTGATTATGTTGATCTTTGCTTGCTTAGTTTGTATTAACATTTTAAAATTATTTGTTTTTAGACCTGTGAGTAAAAATTAAACTGTTAATTTTCAATAACCGTTTTATTTTTTTCCTTTATTAAAACATTATTAATACGAAATACAAGTGTATTAATCATAAAATATGAAGCTTTCTTAGTATTTTAATTAAAATAAAACAAGCCATTGGGCACTTTTCTGACATTAGATATATGTTTCTAAAAAAAATATAAGACTGGTGGTACGCCAAAAATTTCTAAAAATTTCAAATGGTACGCAGTTACTAAAAGGTTGGGAACCCGTGATATAGTGTAAACATTGAAAGCAAATTGTAGGATATTTAATAAACCCCTTATAAACAATCAAAATGTAGTAACATCCTGTATGTATGTAATTCAACTAACGAAAAATAAAGGGAAATTTGAAAGAATAAAGTGTTGTGGGTGGATCATCAGAGAGGAGCCTGACTCAGACAACACAAAATGGTTTTTTTCAGCATATGACTCATACACTCCCTCAAACACACACCATATTCAACAAAAGTAAAAACCAAGGCAAACAATCTACGCATTAAAACTTAAAACATCATAAAGACACATTATACATTAAAAACACCTAATTTTTATCCCAGTTTAGGATATTTTAAAGAAAGTTATGCACTCTAAAACTAATATTCACTTTAGTATATACAAATAAATCTCTACGGTGTTCCAGATAAATTCAAATCGGCATCTTCAGTACATCTTGAGAGAAAGAAATAGAAAGATTTCGGCAAAGTAGCGTGGTCGGTATTGAATGCTGTCGTCCCTAAAGGTGAAACAACTCAACTCTCACTGAGGGATGGTTTCCTCTTGAAGAGATATGTAAACACTGCTTTTTCAGCTGTTTTGTTATCCGCTAGACGTTTGTGACGTCTTAACTCAAACGCGACGTCAAAATAAGAAACAACGCTCTGGATGCATTCTATTCAAATGGAAAACTGACATGGAGAGTAGAACGAATGTCGATACCACGGAACGAAAATGATAAAGCGAAAGGAACGACTTTTGTGTCCGAATCACGGCTTCGAATGATGAATGGCTGCTGTCGGACACGAGCCATTTTTTCTGTCTTTTCATTCCTTCCTTTTGTTTACTTCCGGACCTCCCCCTCCCTGTTTGTCTCGTGACGGAAGGGGTGGAACAGAAAAAAGTTGTGCGGAACGTCATCGCGAGGGATGAATTAATAGTTTAATAAACAGATGATTTTTTCCGATCGATCACTTATGAGCAAATATTACTTTACGCGTCGTTTATTTGGCCCCTCGAGTCAACAAAGAAAAATGGAATTAATAAAATGAAATGAGTGTCGTTTGCAGCTCCCCTCCACTGAAATGGTGAAGTGAAGTGAGTTTATTAATCGAATGAAAAATCGTGCTTTCACTTCCGATGCAGACTGTAAGGGGGATCGAGTGTTGAGGTGAATTGGATTTCGAATACCGCTGCTGTACATCAGTATTTTTCTCGGAATATACTTAAAATAAATTTTAAATATTTTTTGTCCAATCACATTTGCTTTTATTCTGAAGAGAAGATTTAGTATTGCATCGCATAAAAGTACATTTATACAGGGTGGTCCCGAATTCATGGTACAAACTTTAATGGTAGGTACAGGACATTGTAACAATGATTTATTGTATAGGAATGTATAGTCGCAAGTGACGCGGTGAGGCGAAAACAGGGGAAATAACGGCCGAAAGGAAAAACAAAGATTTTATTGAAAGCGTTGTTGACAAGTGTCATGTTTACAGTAATTGTTCAAAATTGCGTCCACCAGTATCGATACATGCTTGACAGCGTCGGTGGAGCGATTGGCGTACACGTTCAAAGATGCCTGGTATTTCACGCACACCTGCAGCAGCTACAGATAAGCGAGCGACGAGATCCTCATCTGAGTCAACTGGAGTCTCATAAACAAGATGCTTTAGATGTCCCCATAAAAAGTAATCGAGGCTCGATAAATCGGGAGATCGGGGTGGCCAAGGGACTGGTCCACCACGCCCAATCCATCGAGTACCAAACGTGGCATTCAGGTAATTCCGTACATCAATGCTGAAGTGTGCTGGCGCCCCATCGTGCTGAAACCACATGCGGTTACGAATGGCGATCGGAACATCATGCAGCAGTTGTGGTAACACTTCTTTCAGAAAAATAAGATAGCTTCCGCCAGTGAGCCGCGTGGGTAGTAAGTATGGGCCAATCAAAAAGTCGTTCACAATACCAGCCCACACATTAATACTGAAACGTTGTTGAAACGCATGTCGACGCGTTGCATGTGGATTATCGGTTGCCCACACATGGGAATTGTGCGCATTAAAGACACCCTCGCGTGAAAATGTCGCTTCATCTGTAAATAGCACATAATCTACGAAATCCGGCTGCAACGCACATTGCTGCATCACCCACAGGCAGAAGTTCACGCGGCGAGGATAATCTGCCGGATTCAATGCTTGTACTTTCTGAAAATGGAAGGGGTGTAAGCGATTTTCGTTTAACACTCTGCATACAGTCTGATGACTCACACCTACGTCACGCGCAACAGTTCTTGTGCTTGACTCGGGTCTATCAGCCACAATGTTCAAGATGCTTTCTTCCAGCCTTGGAGTGCGTACAGCTCTTACTCGACCAGCGCCATGTCTGTTGACGTCGAACGCACCTGTTTCACAAAGTTGACGATGTAACCGTTGAAAAATTCTATGATCCGGCATTCGTCGATCAGGATACTCCGCGCGATACATTCGTAACGCAGCTCTGCCGTTACCATTTGCACGGCCGTACATGTAATGCATGTCTGCTTTTTCTGCATACGTAAAGTCACCCATCGTCTACGGCAGCACAATTGTGAATGGCGCTTTTCCCTACTGCGATGCATCATGTTCAACAGCGGCTAGACATCTACTGCCCTCTACCGGCAATGATACCAACCGATCACTCCATTTCTCTTTCCTTTTATTTCCCCTGTTTACGCCTCACCGCGTCACTTGCGACTATACATTCCTATACAATAAATCATTGTTACAATGTCCTGTACCTACCATTAAAGTTTGTACCATGAATTCGGGACCACCCTGTATAAAATTTTAAAAACTCAAGAAAATCTGGGCATTTTTTTCAGGAAATTGATTTTACAAATGCATGTTCGAATGTAACAAACTGATACATCACTTCAGTCGCTGGAATGCTTGTACAGTTCTACTTATCATAAAGTACACAGTGTTGCTCCGACAACAAGGAAGTTACAGTAGGTCAGTCAATTTTTGAACACATGTTAAAGCATGTTTCTGTGTTACTAGCCATTCTCACTTTTATGGCAGTGGTGATAACTGGAAAGTTTAAATTGTCATTTCGAGAATGTTCTTTTAATTTCCGTTAAATTGTCCTTTGATTTCATTGGTTGTTTTAAATTTTATTATACAATTATTTCCCTTTTCATGAAAATTTGAAGAGGTAAGTTAAATAAGAAGAGTTATATATAAGTTAAATAAGAAGAGTTATATATAAGTTAAATAAGAAGAGTTAGATATATACAAGTTAAATAAGAAGAGTTATATTTGTTAAATAAGAAGAGTTAAGTTAAATAAGAAGAGTTAGAGGTAAAATAAGAAGAGTTTAAGGTAAAATAAAAATAGTTACGTAAAATAAGAAGAGTTAAGTTAAATAAGAAGAGTTAGAGGTAAAATAAGAAGAGTTAAAGGTAAAATAAAAAGAGTTACGTAAAATAAGAAGAGTTAAGTTTAGTTTTAGTGACGGTAACACATTTCCTGCTATTTTCTTTTGAAAACCATTACTTTTTTTATTTGGACATGCCTTCTGCGTGTAGTGTTGGAGATAAGTTTCGGGGTGTTCTTTCGCGAAATTTCAAGCTCAGTTCTTCTGGGCTAGGGCAACTTTGGGAAATGAAGGAGTGGCTAATCATTCATTTTATACCAGCTGAATAACCCGACGTTGCTCAAGTTAAAAGGGTTAAATATTGATTGAAAAGTAAATTAGAATAATCACTTATATTAAAAATATAAAAATGCACTCATTTAAGTTGTACGGAAAATACTTTTTAACTTTTAATTCCTGAATAATGTATTGCAACATGCAAAAGACTAAGACACATAGAAACAGAAACGAAATTCCGATGAAAAACATGCAAACATGAATTCTGAAAAACGAAAGATGTGGAAAGTGTCGAATTTCGACTTCATGAGCTAAAATACAGAAATTCCAAAAAAGACATTAGAAACACATTGATAAAAACGATGATGATTTATGAGACATTTCCCTGGGAAAGGGGGGTTACGTTTCTTGTAGAATGTGTTTCCTTGTCCATATTCATTTATTGCAAGAAAAAAAAAATTTAGATTTTAAAATTGGGGCTTTAAGGGGCACTTTTAGAACTACGTGTGTTCCAATTTTCATGGTCGCAAGTGCTAAAGATTGGTCTGAAGACAGAAAAGAAATAGCATATGTTTTCCGCAGCGTTCTAATGTATAAGTTTAACAAATTTGGTGTGTATATTTTTAGTGCTCACTGTTTCCGTTAAGAAAAGCGTTTTTTCCCAAAAATTTCTTCTTTGCAACATAAAAGTGAACCAAAAGCGTTGCCACCAAAGTATACGTACATCAAAGCAGTAATGGGTCGTTAAAAGTAGCGCTGCCATAAGCAAAATCGTGATTGGCGATCGCCGTGGGTGGCTTTTCCAACGCCAACTTATCATCACTGGTATAACTTACGATAAAATTAGAACGATTAACACTAAACGATAAAATTAGTATCGAAATACGCTAAAGACGCGAGTTTTGGAAGTACTTTCTTTACGTAGCAACCAATCACCTTATTTAAAGAATATACAATCCAAAACCACGCGACTTGACTGTCTGGAAGTGGAAGGCAAATTACGTAGCAAGGTACCTTGATTGTTGTTGTAATGTTAATTTAATAAATGCTCGTAATGTTGGGTTTGAGTAAAACCTTTCTAAAATTCAAATTTGAGTTAATTGGATTGAATTGAATTTACTATTAGTTTCATTTAGATAGAATGTACACAAAATCTTTCCCCGATTAGGAAAATTTACCCAAAAGAATGACCAAGTCAAAACCATGAGGTTTAAATAGGGCGATCTTTAGAGTTTCTTTTCCTTTTGCAACGAACACACATATTATTTTCAGAAAGAATGCAAGACAAAACGTGGAATGAATTCGAGTTGTTCTGCGTGCAACAAAAGGATCCCATGTTAAACGTATATTCCCAGTATATAAAAAAAAACTCTTAATATTAGCTGAAACGACACTGTGGTATCATTTGAAAGAACATAAAATATAGTCAACTACAAATCTCTTAAAGCCTTTATCACGATTAATTGAGATTAAATTATCCTTACGCACAGAGATGGTTTTAACAGAATGGGGGAAAGAGGAAATAAAAAAAGGGAAATGAATACAATACCACATTATTTAATCTCAATAAAACGGGAAATGGTTTAATCACACGTCTATATCCGTGTGTTAATGTTTATTTATTTGGATTTATGTACTGTGCTTGTATCTGTACGTGACATTCCGTACGTTTGTAATATGACAGTATGGGTTAGTATATGAGTACTTAAATTCAGTATTGAACATTTTTATAGAGAATTCTATAAACATTTCTATACATATGCTCCACAGAATCGTACAGAATTATGACCCGTTTTTCTATAAGCTGTATAAAGTAACTACTATAGAATGCTATAGAAACTTTTATGGAATTCTATACAAGCTCATTTGTGTTTTACACGGCTTTACTTTTCTATAGATTTTCTCTATAGAATTACATAAAAATGTATTACAATAGCTCACATTTTTATAGAAATACATTTATAAAGAAATACATATCTATAACAAAAATACACACATACTCTATAAAAATACATTTCGATAGAAATAGAGATCGTTTCCTCTAGAATTCAATAGAAATGTATTTCTGTAGAATTCAATAGAAATGTATTTCTGTAGAATTCAATAGAAATGTATTTCTGTCGAATTCAAAAGAAATGTATTTCTGTAGAATTAAATAGAAATGTATTTCTGTCGAATTAAAAAGAAATGTATTTCTGTAGAATTAAATAGAAATGTATTTCTGTCGAAGTCAATAGAAATGTATTTCTGTCGAATTCAATAGAAATGTATTTCATTAGAATTCAATAGAAATGTATTTCTATAGAATTCAATAGAAATTTATTTCTGTCGAATTCAATAGAAATGTATTTCATTAGAATTCAATAGAAATTTATTTCTTTTGAATTCAATAGAAATGTATTTCTATAGAATTCAATAGAAATTTATTTCTTTTGAATTCAATAGAAATATATTTTTATAGAAACGAGTATAGCTCGTTTTCTCTACAGAAAACTCTGGAAATTATTTTCCAAGGAAGCAAAATTTAATTGCGTTATAGAACTCTATAGAATTGTATTCAACTCTATAAAATTACAGTACAAATCGTAGTGGAAATTCACGAAACTATTTTTTAGAACATGAAAATCCACAGAAGCGCATCTTGTTGCGTGACTCTTTTAACAGTCCTGTTTCAAATAACGACGCTTTTGTTAACCCAATGTGGACTCGTCTGTTTCTCTAGATTTAGGTTGAAACGTTCATTTTTCACGCCGACGCCTGTGTCATTTATCTCTGAAATGAAGAGAAAATAAAAACCTTCTCTTTCCCACCGGCACACTATGGCACCATTTATCTTAAAAACGTCACGAGCTATCTACAGAAAAAAGTGCACTTTAACCTATTTACAAGATCTTGAGTGGGGATAGAAAGAAACTGGACCTTGCAATCGTAGAACTTAAAGAGCTGCAGTAACCTCCCAAGGGTTGTTGAGACAAGGTACCTCTCGTAATTATCAAAACTGACCAGATCTCGATGGATGGTCTGTCTCGATAATCAAGATCTCGTCATTAAAAGAAACTTGACCATATCCATCATCAAAGAATTGGCGATGTCTTCATGACAAGGTATATCATAACTATCAAAACTGATAGGATCTTGATGTACGATAGAAACCACAAGGAGGGTTAAAATTCTAATACGATAGAATACATTCACTTTCCTACAATAATGGACCTGACGCCAGCAGAATTGCATAAAATCCGACTGCTTGTTTTGGGGTGTTTTTCGTGGTATGGCGTGGGATCTTTGCACGTTGTTCCTGGTCAATTGAATGCCGACGCCTACATGAACATTTTGGACAATCTGGTTCTTCCTACGCTCTGGCAATTGTATGGAATGGACAAATGTTACTTCCAGGACGACAACGCTTCGTGTTAAGTTACAGCCTCTGTCGAGCAGTGGTATCGAGATATGGATGTAAAATGTCTTCCCTGAACTGCTCAGTCTCGACCTAAACCCCATAGAACATTTGTGGGACGCGTTAGAGCGACGCTTCCGGACCAGGGAACCCCGTTCGAAATCTACAGCTGAGCTGGCGACATTATCGCATCGGTAATGGACCCAAATACCCATAGCTGTGTATTAAAACCTTGTTGGAAGTATGTCCGGAAGGGTTGCTAGTGTAAATGCAGCATGTAGGGGACCATCCCTCTATTAAACCAAGTATTATTTCCCTTATACCATCACATCTTGCTGCCCGGTCCATTATTGTAGGGTAGTATATATTGTAAAATATTAAAATGATTTATTAAAGAAATCGGAAAAATTAGGACAACCTGTGCCAAATTTCACTATTATAAAAAAAATAATAATAATAACGCTAGCCAACCCGTGGGGATTGCTGTAGAATTCCAAAAACGTTCGCGATAGCACACAAAATACAATCGATTCCACAGTCGTGACGTCGTTGTCTAATGCTCCCGTATTAGTATTGCAAAAATAAAAGTTATAATTGAAAATTTATTTATTTATGTAAAGAAAATCAAATTTAAGGTATCGATCTGGTGTAAAATGTTTCACAGATTTCAAATCCGCTGATATTTATTTTCAGTTTATCTTTAACAATCCCGATTTTACCAAAGAACTAAACAATGCCAGTCAAAAAATGTTTTTTTATTTTGCTTACCTTCGCTCGAATCGTTTGTGCGCAGGAAATGAATCTGTGTTTAATGATCGTGAAGGCGTGTTAGAAAAAACTTAAAAGTTACAATTGAAAAAAGTTACAAAGAAAATCATTTTTAGGTTTCGATGTAAAATTTTACGCAGATTTTAAATCTGTTGAAACTTTTACTCCATCTTTAACGATCCGGAAGATAGAAAAAAAACCCACTCCAGTTAAAACTGTTTATTTGTTTTGTTCGTCCGCTGAAATCGTAGCTCGGATATTTGGGTTCAAATGAGGACAAGCTGCGCAAAATAAAGTAATAAAAATTATGTTCACATAAAAGTTTTAAAAAGGAGAAAAATCAAGAATTTTTATTCGTATAAAAGTTGGTAAAAACATGCTGTTAAGCTTATTTTAAAAAAAATTATGATTAATGAATGGTAGTTAAACATACTAAATATAGCAACTTAAAATTAAATAAGATTTAAAAAGCCAATAGCACGTAAAAATGAAAAAAGATTTGTATGAGGATTTCCCCCCATGTAAATCTTTTAAATTTAACGTTGCATTATTAAAAAACCTCATTCGGTGATGGTTAAAAGCAGGACAATCTATTAAAATATGACGAACCCTAAAATAAGTTCAACATAAACGACACAGAGGGGTAGTTTCTCCCAACAAAAGATGACAATGTGTGAAGCGGGAATGCCCAATGCGGAGGCGAGTCAGCTTAACATCGGTCCTTCGCACTGGAGCAACTGGCCACATATGAATTGTGGTTTTGATACTATTCAATTTATTATTAATTTGAAGATCCCATGTCTCTTGCCATAAGGAGTTGACAAATTCCTTTGTGGATAGCTTAATGTCACTTAAAGAAACGGCTTGGTAGAAAGAAACAGAGGCTGTTTATGCAGCCCTGTCAACAAGTTCGTTTCCTTTAATGCCCACATGACTAGGGATCCAACAGAAAATAATATCGAAACCCCTGCTTTCTAACGTACATAGGATGGTAAATATATCTGATACAATGGGATAACAAGCGGTATTAAAACGTTCCAACTGTTGTAAAACACTAATGCTATCAGTATACAAGCAGAATTTGCGGTGGGTATTGTAAGATAGAAATCGTTGCTCGGAAAAAATGAAAGAGAAAAACTAAATTTAGAATCTGTGATCTCTTTATATTGTTGCCATTCTAAGGAAAACAATAAACATTCTTGAGAATTATTTTAAAGTGAAGGGGAGTAGAGCAGGATTCACTTGAAGTTTTTTTTCTTCTGTACTTGTGTGAGGCTAAGCCAATAATAAAAGCAAATTACCCCCGAAAACTCAAAAAATAAGTGGAGAATATAAAATTATAACACACAAAAACATCATCTACGAAACTTGAAGCAATCATAAAACAGCCTAATGAATAAACAATCGACCCAAATATCGTGCAACCGTTTAGAAATGACGCCCTGTAAAACAGTTTTGGTGCACTATTGGTTTAAGACATGAATTAAGACCTTTTCAACTTGTTCGTTGCCTCAACAACTCCTTCCCTTATCGACCAACCGGTCTAGTGGTTGAGGTGTTGACCTCTGGATCGGAAGGTTTCTGGTTCGAATCCGGAGTCAGGGCATGGATGTAAATTGTTCTGTTCTTTGTTAGGGGTAATGATGGTCACCCATTGGGTACTCCTTCACAAGTGGCCATCACTTCTGACCTTGTAGTGGCAAAATGATTACAAATCAACAATGCCCGCCATTGGATTAAAAAAAAACCCCTTCCCTTATTTTGGATTGTGTCGGTGTCTGTGTGGAACAGCCCCTGGATGAACAGGTGTTGGTAGCAGTTTGATTTGAAAGAATAGGTCTTTTGGACTTAGTATAGTTTTCATCTTGACCAACGGGATTAAAAACAACAGTTTCAAGTCATGTGGTCCAATCGTGCCTAGATTAGAGAAAAGCAGGGAAAATTTGGAACTATTATTTATAAATTAATTTCCCATAACTTGTATTCATATCTTTCGAAAATTAGAAATACCAGGTTCACAGAAAGGTTCTTGCGGTATAAATTTGCCTGTGTGAACGCGCATTGGAGGAAGTATAAAAGTGGAAAAGCAAAAAGAAAGAAACAAACTTTTCGCCGTTAGTCGCTACACTTTGATCTCGCTTAGTATTTCTCACTCTACCGTTTCTCAGAACTCCAATGATTCTGCTCAGCAATAGCAATTGAGGTATTTTATTTAAAGGTGCAGCAGGTATATATCTAAACTCCTGACTGCGGTTCAGAAATCCCTTTCGTGTTCCATACGAATTAAAACGATGCTGTTCGTAAAGATATTTTTCCCAGACTAGTTGCGTTCTAGATATTCAAAGTAATTTAATGTGTCATCATAATAAATCTATGATCAGAAGGATTTGAGTGTTCCGTCTCGCTCCATTTATTTAATCCTCAACAAAGAAAATGGAATCGGTGCAAAGCAGTTAAAAACAGCGAAATTGATAGTAAGTGAAACAATATATTTTTCAATTTACAAATCTTAAACACATTTATCGCAACATCCAACGATTGTCACCTATCATTCAATACTCTCAAGTAAAACTTGCATAAAACATTTTAACATTTTTTTGGTTTCGTGTTATCTGGAGTTGGACCAAATGTGGCCACCCTAACCCCCTCCCTCCAAAAAAAAAAACGAAGAGAAAAAAAAAACATAATGAAATATGCTTTTTTAAATCAATGCACTATTGTTCAAAATGCACGCAAATTGTTACCGAGTACATTTACACTGAAAATTAGAATGGACATGAGTGTTGTTTGGCTAAGCATCGCTCAAGTGCAAAAATCGTCATCTGACCGTGGTACAAAATAACGAGGTGTTGTCCTCAGATCTTTCCCTTAAGGGATTGATCCTGGACAGTTGTCAATAGCCCCCTGTGTTGCTCTAGTACGACGTTAATTAAAAAGTTACCAAATTACAAAATACAAAAAAGTTTTAAAAAATAACTTAATTTCTTAAAGATAGAAGGAAAATTTTAACGGATTTGAAATCTGCGAAAAATTTTACATCATATAAACACCTCATACGTTTGATTTTCTTTTAAAAAATTATTTTTTAATTAAATATTTATATTTTTTTGTTAACGAAGCAAACCAACACCACGGGCAATGTGACCCCCACGAAAAGAACTGTCACGGGCAACGCCCATTTGATTTACGAAGCAAAACAACACCACGGGGTACACTGTTATGGCTGTTATCCAATGGGCTGCGAATTCCTATTGGGTTTCTTTCGCAAACCAATAACCCCACAAAAGCAACTGGCACGGGCTAGCCACGCAGTGGCTAGTAGTAGAATAAACGTTGTTAATAAACGTTAAATAAACGTTAACTGTATAACGTTAAATAAACGTAAATTGTATAACGTTAAATAAACGTCAATTGTAATTCGGCTGTTTCGTTGTGTTGACACACCAGTCTTCCCACTCTGTCACAAGGGTGCGACAACCGCCTGACTCTTAAAGATGTCACACTTTGCAGACGCATTTTCATCCACCCAACGTCATTTGCGACCTCATGTTCCATTGCATTTCCTGTTCGTCTTGATGCATACGATCACCCCTTCAAGTTTGTCGGTGGAGTCCCCGTATATCACGACAAAATCGTCAGTATATTGACGACGAGATACCACGCCATTAGCAAAATCGGTGCACTCGCGATGGACTAATACAGGGGTCGGCAACCTATTGAAACGGAAGAGCCAAAAGTTGCAATTTACAAAATTTCCCAGATTTAAAGAGCCACTAAAAGTTTTCGTTTCGATATTATATTTTTGATTTTTGATTTAAAATAAACGGCTTTAAATACGGAATAATATTTATTCATTTAAAAACATAAATATAGATAGTTACATCAATGGGAGCATTGGCTTTGCATGCCTTTTGAAAGTTTGATTAAATCTGGCTTAGAACTTGTTGTTTTAAGTTTCAAGCACGACTCTAGATTTTTATTTGTTAGTTGACTTCTAACTTTACTTTTTATTATATTCATGCAAGAGAACGCTTGCTCGCACGAATATGTCGACCCGAAGATCGTCAGCACTCCATATGCCAACTTCTTCACCTCACTGTAGCATTCTGGAAGACTATTCCATGCGCCGAATATGAGGGCCTCAACTTGTGGAATTTCTTTTAGAGCTGTCCACTTGTGCTGTGCTATATGCATGCATTTCTGGAATTCCCAACTTGCTCTTGAGTTCTGTGAACTTGCCACTCCACAAGTCTTTGGTTTTCAAATCTAGCAATTGCATTTGAAGCGATCCAGCATCAATTCAAAATGGCTCAATGTTGATCTCATTTGTATTTGTGTTGAGAGGATTTACTATGAACGCGAGAGTACTTTTGTTTGTTTTGAATTGCTCGAATCTCTCAGCGAATCCATCCTTCATGTTTTTTAAAGATATGCTGAAGTAATTCGAGTCAATAGTTGCATTGGTCTCATCACGATATTGCTTCAGATTTTTTAAATGAAGTATTTTACCGCTCTCCATGTCTTCAACAAAAAATAAGTAATTTTTTTTTCGAAACCAACTACTTCTTCAAGCAAGGCGTAGGCTGGGTTGCCCTTTCCTTGCAGTTTTAGATTTAGTTCATTTAGTTTCATTGTGGTATCTACCATGAAGTTGAATTTTTGCAGCCATTTGTCTTCTTCCAGTTCGAGATGGTCAATGCTTTTTTTTCATTGAAGAATGTTTTTATTTCAATCAAGCACAAAGCAATACGTTACCTCTGGAAAGCCATTGCACTTTATTGTGCAGAAGTAGGTCAGAAAACTGGCTATCTATTTCTTCAAGGAAATCTTTAAACTGGCGATGGTAGAGTGCTTTTGCCAAGATGCTGTTAATAATCTTAATTACCAAGTTCATAACCTCAACTATTTCGGCCGGAAATGTTTGGGGCACATAGCGCTTCTTGATGAATTATGCAGTGAAACATTAGAATTTCGTGGTTTATTTTTTTCTGAAGAGTTGATGTTACCTCTCTATGTATTCCTGTCATACTTCTGGCTCCATCAGTTGCAAAATAAACGATTTTATTTATATCGATTCCATTGTCTTCCAGGCATTTTTGCACAGTATTTTCTATATCTTCTCCACGAGTTTGCCCTGAGATCGGTAGCAATCCTAGCAGTTCTTCTTTTGGACCTTGGGACGACATATGCCCGACGTAAAGGGTAACTTGTGTCGTGTCTTTTATGTCGCAAGACTCATCTTTAGCAAGTGATAAGGCAGAAGCCAGTTGCATGTCTTCCACTTGCATATGTGTTACATTTGAAGACATTTTAGCAGTTCTATCTTGTACTGTTTTAGCAGTAAATGGCAAATCTTTAATTTTTTTCATGATTTCTGCTTTGTTTTTTAAACTACAAAACAGTTCTTCAGATGCACTTATAAAACAATCTTTGACGTACTCACCATCTCATCATCTAGACTCTAGACGGTGGCTGTTTGGGTGAGACGGAAATGAAATGCAACTGGCTGAAAGATAAACATGGTCACGGAGTCTCATCTCTAAGAACAAAACAACAGTTCAAATTTATCTCATTACGGCAGGGCTCGAAATACCCGGGTGCACAGGTGCACTGTGCACATGAAAATAAAATTGTGCACCTATTTTTTCCCCCTAGGTGCACGCAATGCACCTAACGTTAAAAAAATGAAGGGGGAGGGGAAACGTGTTTTATGTTTTTTTTGATGGTTGAACAAAACATAAGTATCGATCTCTCTCTCTCTCTCTAAAAAACGTAATTAAAATTCCTAATTACACACTATACGAAATCAAACTCGCTAGGCCGTAACGGGTCTATACAGGAGGAAAGTTTACTTGTGTCACTGCCACCAGAACTTTCCGATGATCGAAACATTTTCCAGATGGCTCTGATGTAGTAACGGTCGCGACAGCCGTACGCCGGAGAAGGGAGAATTTCAGTTTTTAAATATTTTTATTTACTATCTACTACGAACCTATATAAACATACCCAACTAATTAAGTTCTTTACATTACATTAATACTCTTATATTTCGGGTTTTTTAAAAATGTGTACCTAAAATATAATCTGTGCACCTAATATAAAAACTTAGGTGCACAAGGTGCACCTGTATTAAAAAATCTATTTCGAGGCCTGCATTACGGTCATGTTAAGCGTGGAGATTTGTAATTAACGATTATGAAAATAGAAGCTATTGAGAAAAAAGGTACTTAAAAATATTTTTTCTTATTTTTTTAAAGGTTTCGATGATAAATTATTAATTTTTTCATATGGAACTGGAGAGCCGCAACTTTTCATCAAAAGAGCCGCATGCGGCTCGCGAGCCGCAGGTTGCCGACCCCTGGACTAATATCTGGTCGAAACCACTTGGAAGGTTGAAGCCTGCTTCGAATGCGGTTTGCCCTGCGTGGCTGTGATGCGTTTCAATGGGCATCCCACGCCTCGAATATAATTTGAATAAGCGTTCGACAACTCACTCGGCCGCGGGCGCATTCCTAATAACTCGGTAATTAAATTTCCTCCTCCCAACCACCGCTCGATTAAACGGACTCACTCCAAATCGTCCCCCCCCCCTCCGAGCTATTCCGCTCGGTTATTCTCGCTCATATTGAGGTTAAAAATAACCCTCTTGTGTACATCGAACTCGCTTTCTGCACAGGTGACAGATTTGGCGAAAATGCGCGTTTGGGTGTAGTTTTTAACTCTTTCGGTGGCTTATTTACGCCTCGAAAACTGACCAGGAGTGTCCAGACTCTGCTGCAAAGACATGTTCCAGACTGTTGTCAGTTCTAGGCAAGAGGCGATTTGTTTTTCCGACCTGGATCTTCTATCCTTCTACGGTAAAGGGCAGTTTATTGGCGACGAGATAACTTGTTCACGGGAAAACTGACCAGATTTTGGACAAGATTTCTCGTCGGAACATTTGGTGGCAAAGTCACACATTTTCAGGGTTAATTGACTTCCAAAATTGAGGCGGGAAAGTTATGAATGTCTCATACTTACATAATCTTACGTAATTTTTTATTTAATTAATAATTACTACAAACCAGCAGAGTAACATGGCTCAAGCTCGATTTTTGGACAGGTAGGTATTTTATTTACCGTTACACTGAAGCAACACAACAGTCTATGTAATAGGGACTGTCCGGAATCAGGTCAACACCACGTAGGTTTGAGCCACCGTCACATGAAGGGGACACTTCTGAACTGGCATCACATTCTCCAAGCCACTCCAAAGAGAGAACATTTGAGGCCACGACAGATTTAATTAGACAAATTTTAAAAATCAATGCAAACTTGAAAGTTAAGCTTCGGTTTCCTAAGAAAGCGTAGCCGTGATCTAGCGGCCGTGATGTAGCGGTAAATGACGTCACTAAACCGTTGTTTGTACTAACACATGGTGTTGATTTCCAAGACAGCGTTGTTTTGAGCGTAATGAAAATAATCGGAGCCGACATTTCCATGACTGTCGTCATAGCGGTCTCAAACAGTTGGGGAACGTTTTTTCTCTTGTAGCGGTAAGATTTCATTTCCTGCGACAAACGATTCTAGCGAAGAGGAGGGGGAAAAAAGTTTGACTGCCATTGATTAGTTTGTTATTGTAAAATCGGGATCGGTAAACACAGAATGAAAATTTCAACGGATTTGAAATCTGCGGAACATTTGACACCAGATCGATACCTTAAATGTGATTTTCTTTAAATAAATAATTAATTATTTAATAGATAATTTGATAATCAAATGGTAAATAATTGAATAACCAAACTGTTTTTGATATCGATCTGGCATAGAAATTTACGCTGATTTGAAATCTGTTGAAATTTTCACTCTATCTTCAACGATCCCGAAGTTAGAAACTTAGAATAAAAAACTACTTTGTTTTGTTTCTCGAATAAAATAAACCACGACAGCTGTCTGTGTTGCCCATTCTCCAACGTATTCTGTCCGTCTCTGGAGTCTTGTTTGAACGGTCGTCTAGTTATGCCCACGGCATTATGCCGTATCACGGCTGTTAGATAACGGCTCCACCTTCTTAGGAAACCGAAGCTTTAGGGCAGGGATTCCCAACCGGTGGTACGCGTACCACTGGTGGTACGCGTAAACGTTTCAGGTGGTACGCAAGGATGATACGAGCGACCCAAATATTATACGACGTTTGTTCGATTTTTTAGTATGTACAACCACGTTACGCTATTTCTTATGCCATTTGTTGCTAGTTACTTGTGTGAGAGCGGATTTTCTGAACTTTTGTAAATAAAAAATAAATATAGAAACAGAGTAAGTGTTGAAGAGGACTTACGAGTGAAGTTAAGCTCCATTGCTCCTGATATTGATATTTTAATAAAAGACAAACAACAAGTTTCGCACTAAAAATTTATTTTTTATTAAGTTACTCTTTGTTTGCTTAGTTTGTACTAATTATTTAAAATGAGTTGTTTTTAGACCTGTGAGTAAAAAATAAAACTGTAATTTTCAAAAATCGTTTTATTTTTTCCTTTATTATCATTTCTTTTATATTATTTATTTTTTCCTTTAACATCATTAATACCAAATACAAGTGCATTAATTATAAAATCTGAAGCTTTCTTAGTATTTTAATTAAAATAAAACAAGCCATTGGGCACTTTTCTGATATTAGATATATGTTTCTAAAAAAATATAGAACTAGTGGTACGCCAAAAATTTCTAAAAATTTCAAGTGGTACGCAGTTACTAAAAGGTTGGGAACCCCTGCCTTAGGGGATTGATTCCGGACTGTCTTCAAATGCCCGTTGTGTTGCTCTAGTACGACGTTAATTAAAAATTACTAAAATTACCATTAGTGTACACTAGTTGAACGGTGTAGAGTACAAACACTCCTGTTAAAATATAGAGATTTTATTTCTTACGCAGTGTTCACGCTCTCAAAAAAGAATTCGATGAAACGACGGTGTATGTGGGAATGTATGTGGAATCATGTAAGAAAAAAGCCACGGTAATAAAACTACGGAAATTAAGTAGAATAGAATTTAATCTAGCCAATTTTTTATTTATTTGAATTTTAATTACAAGTGTAATGTTTTTTTAACACTAATCCAATTTCTTTGACCACATTTTGAAGTGCTAGGGGCCTCTTTCGAGAGGAATCGTTTACTCCTTTAAATCTGGCAACCCTGCAGAGGACATCGACGAGCTCGGATGGAGAGAACACGGAAAGGGCATTTGGTGGGAAGGATTAAGTCAGGAGTAAATATCGTTTGGATGTGAAAAGGGAGGGGGGGGGTGCGATTCAGACTATGTGGGCGATTTTCCACAATCCTTCAGTGCTGACTTGCGAACGAATGGAAATTTCGGGAATTCTGAACGCTATTATCAGGAGTTTTGTAATTCCAATATCGTTTTCAATAAAGTTATAGGATAGGTGAAGGTAATCTTGACCATTAACTATCGAAATTGCAACTGCGCGTTATCACTGCTGCCTGTTGCAGTTCACCCCTGCTTTGTCACTCATTGTAATGTTCCAAACAACTCAAGTAAAGGCTGATTTGAAAAATAAAAATCGTTTCATTTCAGTTCTCTCAGTAATTTTTTGGGCCATAGTAGCACTGTTGGAAGAGCAACCGGAGGGTAACGAGTTCGAAACTAGGTTCAGAAAGAGGCCGGCAGCGCAGAGATTAAACCGTGGGCTGGTGCACGTTCAATCTATCGTGGGCTCAAATCTTCTCAAGTGTCATCTCTTCATCTGATCGTGGTGTCTAGGATCGTTCCCTTCGGGATTGAACACGGACCGTCACCTATAGCCCATTCCGTTGCTCCAGTGCGATTTAAATGGACCTCAGTAATATCGTTACCTCTTCAGACAACCCAAATGACCGTTTCTAGGGCAACCGTACTTACGTCAGATAGCTCCTTCCGGTCAATCGGTGTCAGACCGGAGTTCACAATCGAGTCACGTGATTTCGAATGAGTCTGCCTTTACGCTGCGGCAGGTAGACAATTGTTACCACTACAATTTCGTTTACACCAGCGGCATGGAGTAGATCTGTGTACGATGGATGTTATTATCCTTTTACGTGACCGCTGTCATCGATCACCATTGACGAGCTGTCAGCGATTGACTTTCTAGAGAACCCGCACCGGTAAAATCAATCTAGCGCCAAACGATACGCCACACCAATACTATGAAAGGAAATACCACTCAGACCTCTATAGCTCAAGTTAGGTAATTAGATAAGGGGGGTTGGGCATGCAGGAGAAAGAGCTGTTCCTGGAGACGATTGAAAAAATCTTAAGTGTCGCAGCTTAAATATTGAGTAGCGCTTCAACCCCATATGATTTGGCGCTAGGTAGATTTCACCGGAGCGATCTTCTGCCTTTCCCCCAAAGCGTTCACTCTTCAAGGTTGACAGGGTAGGGTAACGAACAAAAGGAGGAATCCTAGAGATGGTCAGTCAATGACAGCTCGTAAAGTGTGATTGATGCCCGTGGTCATTTAAAAGGTTGATAACATCCAAAGTACACAGATCTATGCCATACCGCTAGTGTAAACGAAATTTTAGTGGTAACGCGCAGCGTAAAGATTAAGGTGTACATCCTGAATGTCTTTTAATGGGCCATTTTTACTCAAATTTCACATTTTCAAATGTTGTATAGGATAGAACATCTCTTTAGCGCTTCAAATCATTTCGTATTTTGCATCTAGGATCATTAGAACTCGAGATATGAAAGTTTTGAAATGTATTTACATATATATTTGACATGGAGATTTAGTGTTTTTTAAGCTTACTCTCCACAAAACATAATACTTCAGAAAGCATCAATCAAATCCTTTTGAAAATATTTGTACATGGTATGAATATAGTAAAGCAGGGATTTAACTATTATTAATCTAGGAAATTTATTGAAAAAATTGAGTAGGATATAAACTTAAATCCTTTTTTTTTTTCCGTCACTTTCATTTTTTTTCAAGAATGACTTAACATTTAATCCGCAATTAATTTAAATATAACAATATAGAAAGATTGTATTTCAATACTGAATCAATTTTTCCAAAAATTAACTCATTCACAAACTGGAAAAATGTTTAATACTTTTTAAAATATGTCGTTTTGCAAAAAGGATATTTATAACCCGCCCCTTTTTTTAAATCCCGTTAAAAAAAATCTTTAAATTACAATATTTTCTTTAATAAAATGCTTTTTCTAGTAGAAATCACAATAAAGTCCATAAAAGATCAAAGTTCCATGATAATTTCAAAAAATTGCCTCCTAAGTTATATATACAAATATATTAAATCAAAACGACTTGTGATAAATTAGCATGTGGGGCTCACGTCTTTTGAATGACTTTTCAAGATATGACGTTCCCATTTCTTTGCGATTCTAACTGAATAATAAAATGAACAACGAAGAAAATACCTTCCTGTACATAGCTTAAAATGCCGTCCCTGCCAATGAATGGGAAAAGAGACTTAATCATTTCGGATGGGAAGACAAATTGTGAATTATACTCGAAACATTTTTCCTTTTATTCGTAATATCTAGCTTCCTAAAACTGTTCTAGAGTGCTTCATTTATTCCAATATTTTATCTCGAGATTCGGAGTCAATAAATTAAGCGGCACTATTTTTCGAGAACTCTTTTCTATGCTCATTTTATCTACTTTCGAAAATAATCCAGCGAGCTGTATTTTCGCGAAGAGTTCAAATTACTCCGCATTCCTAAGTGCCAAAATTTGTTTCACGGAATTCACACATTTTATCCCAGAATTGAAAAAGGTTATTTCGAGAGGAAATCTCTGTGGAAAAGCAGAATCCAGACTTAAAAAATTGTGAATTATTTGGATGAAAAGATCGACTTACGTTTCCCTGTGTATCTTAGGAAAATGCAGTCAAAAATATACACAAACATTTTACGGACTTAAATTTCAATATACGAAGCGATTCCGCGATTTTTAATACTTATGAGACTGCGACAAAAATGTGTACATCTTTCAACAAAAGCTAACCATAGATGCCAACCTTTACTGAGCAGGTTCGGGAGCATTCTCATAAAATTTCAGGAGTTTTGAGGTTGCTTCAGGAGCAACGCAAAAATAAGGACAAAAATGAAAGACCGACATATTTTTCTTTAAAAACAGTCATGAAATTACCCATTAGTACAAATAATTTATTTCAAAGAGAGAAACATACATCCAGTATATTATTGACGAATTTGCAATAAAGACGGAAATTCACGTTAAAAAAAGTTTTTTTAATTAATTGATTTAATGTGTTATGGTATGGACATTTTGACTACCTTTCTTTTTGATAACTTAAGTTAGAAAAAAATTTTAAAATTAAACTCATTGAGTATGAGGGCCCGAAAAGTTTACCGCTTGGGGCCCCCAATTGACTTGATCCGCCACTCATTTCAACCCATAACCAATTATATGAAATTTTTATTCAAGTAGGTTTAAGGATCCCAGATATATTACAAATATTCTCGTACAAATTTATTCAATCATACAAATTTCACAATTTTCTTGAACTAGCCACTGCGTGGCCAGCACGGCGTTGCCCCTGACAGTTCTTTCGTGGGGTCAGGTGTAACCACTGCTCGCTAACCCCCGGTGATTGCTACGAATTCCCATTTGGTTTGCGCAAACCAAATGTGATATATTCGATAACAGCCCAAATTGGAACCCTATTGGATAACAGCCATCATGACATTGCCCGTAGTTTAGGTTTTCTTCGCAAACCAAATGGAAATTTGTAGCCAATTGGAACGAATTCCCTGCGAATTACAACTTGGTTGGCTTCGTAAACCAAATTATGAATATTATGAATATGATTTGCTTTGCAAACCAACAGCACGGGCAACGCCCTCGTCATTACCAAATTGGACCAAATTATAATTGCGAAGAGGTATAAACGGCGTCTTACGAAAATATAAATATTTAATTGAAAAATTATTTATTGAAAGAAAATCAAATGCAAGGTATCGATTTGGTGTAAAATGTTTCGCAGATTTCAAATTCGTTGACATTTTCAATCTATATTTAACGATCCCGATTTTACAAAAAAGAACTAAATAATGCCAGTCAAAATGTTTTTTTATTTATTATGCTGTCCTTCGTTGAAATTGTAAGAGTTCAGGAAATTCCATCTGTTTATTTTTGGAACACGAAGGTAGACGTGACGTAACAATCTCTTGTGAAAGTATAAAATATATATTTAATTAAAAAATAATTTTTTTAAGAAAATCATATTTTTAGGTATCGATCTAATGTGAAATTTTCCACAGATTTCAAATCAGTTTAATATTTTATTCCATCTCTAACGGTCTAACAGATAGAAAAAATCATTCCTCCGCGCAAAATGAAAACAGAAACGAAATAAATAAATTTAGAATCTGAGATCTGCTATGCTGTTGCATTCAATAATAATTAAATTTAATTTAATTCATTTAAAAATGTTCTAAATTGAATTTTAAAATTTGCCGAGACTCAAAAATTGCAAAAAATTCGGACTACCTGTGTGCCAAATCCCATTAATGCAAGTGCCATAGATTCGTCAGTACTTTGCGTTCAGAAAGCAAACAGACAAACACTTCCTTTTATAATACTAGAGATTCTAAAATTTATACATGAATAAAATGTATAGCATGTATTTAATTATTTTGATATAAAAAGATTTTTGGTTCAAGATTTGATTTTCAGAAAAAAATCCTGTCACCAATAGAAATAAAATAAAATTAACTTGTGCATCGTGAAAACATTCCAACATCTCATTAATATTCAGCTTGCAAAAATAACTTATTTGTGAAAAATTATTTGTAAGCAAACAGTAAAAATGAGACAGTATGAAAGTGCACAAATTTGAAATAAATTATGCCTATGTTTTCAAATTCTCAGAGCATTGAATAATATTTCTTTGGAATATTCCAATCAAACAAAAAGTAGAAGAGAATATTCTCTGAGAATGAGAATATTCTCCAAAGATTGGAATTTGGAGAATTCGAGAATTTACTATTTAAAAACTAATTTTTCAGAAACTTGTAATCTGTTTCATTTTATTGACTACAGAAATGAACACGAAGCTTATTTTACGTATCCTTCATAATATATATAGGCATATATAAGCTCTGTTATAGAAATTAGTTACCTATTTTTTTGAAAAACATGCAAGATTTGTCTACTTTTATCATCATAAAATGAAAATATACAATTTATATGACGCGGAAATAAATAAAACGTTAACATGCTATGCAACATTATAATATTAATTTATCATGCTTAACAAATTTTTTTTTATTTCACTTATTATATATAATAATTATTCCTTTCGAACTAAGCAAAAAGTAAAACTAGCCTAAAAAGGGGATTCCTCGTGCGCTGGTACAAATCTAATGTAAAGATGAAAAATCTCCAAAAAATTTGAAACATCCAATAATACTCTAAATCAATTCTGTTCGTTTTATGTAATATTATTCACTTCGATAATAAGGGAGAATTTTTATGTATAATAAATGAAATAAAAAAAACATAAAATAAAATAAAATTAGGATTGATAAATTAGTGTTAGGACTGGTAACGAACCCATTTACCCTCATTAGATATCTCACTCGTCTGACTAATTGTGCTAATACATCTCTTCATTAAGGGCCGGGTCGGTAGAGCTCGTGACTGAATGATCATGAATTCGAGCCCACACGACCGAAAACTCCCGTGTGGTGACTGGTGCACGAAACATCTGTCGTGGTCACAAAGTCCTCCAAGTTCCCAAAAAAATCAATACCTCTGGGGGTGCCGAACCAGGGATTAGTTGGTCTCTGGTTTGGATCTAAATTACTATCGTGTGCCTGAGGATGATTGAATGTCGTGAAAACGAGACGTGTCGATGTGCTGTCATCTGTTGGCTACAAATTGGAGCTAAGTCGGACTCCCTCTCAATGGGGCTCACTTGCATGGAAGCCGCAGCCCCCTCGCCTCTTGCCGTCTACGATGGTCTGCCAGCGTAGGCATAAGAAACAAGAACATCGTCAACAAGATATTGATGACTTTTTATGATTACGAGATCAAGACCACTCCATGTTGTCTTCTAATGACAATACATATTCGTCATACAGATGTAGTCAGTATTTTTGTAATGATAAGATACCTCGTGAGGGAAGGTCAAATGTATCGAAACTGCGTCAATTAGAGAACAGGAGACTCCATCAGAAACAAACAGTTTGATTCACTTTTCGTAGTAATAAACCATTGGTTTGAGGAACAGTTTACCCAGTGCGCCACACTTCCAGGGATGCGTAGGTGTCTCATTAAAAAGGATCGCCGCCTCCCAATTAGGGCGCCGGCATGGTCAGCCCCGGGATTCAGCAGGAGCCGAGACGAATGGGGAGGCTCCCACTCCATCCATCAAAAGGGGATTTGCGGGGCTTCCATCATCAGTCAGGATCAGCCCGACGGACCATAAATAACCAGCCTTGTTGACACAAGTGAGCTTCTTTCGATGCTCGATAGTTTGGAAGGGGGCACGGAATGCGGGGGAGGATTTTAAAGTCTCTCTCTGTTCCTTGACATGGGTGTGGTCGACCCGTTCGGTTGGAGAGTTGGTGGTTGTTCAGAGGTTCTATGGCCCAAGATCCACGCATGGCCACGCTGTGCCAAACACAAGACATCGTCTAGTAAACTGTAGTAAAAGGGAGATGGAAGAGGCATAGGGTAATTTTGGTTAATTTTTTTATTAACCTTTATGCTGCGCCATATAGACCACTAAAATTTCTTTTACACCAGCGGCGTGGTATACTGTAGATTTTATCCCCTTTAAGGTGACCGCTGGCATCGATTACCATTTACGAGCTGTCAGGGACTGACCTTCTTGAAGAATCCTCCTTTTGTTCGGTTCCCTTCCCTGTCGACCGTGAGGTGTGAACGCTTTGGGGAGAAGCCAGAAGCTTGCTAAGATGATATAATCACATGCCAAACGATACGGCACACAATTCTATGAAAGGAAAGCGTCAGTCGTAAATGCCACTCAAGGCTCTATCGCTCAAGTTAGGTAATTAGATAAAGGGGATCGGACATGCAGGTGAAAGAGAAGTTCTGTGAGACGATTGAAAAATCCAATGCGCCGCAGCGTAAAGGTTAACGTCGTACTAGACAAACACAACGTGATATTGGCGATGGTCAGGGATCAATCCTATAAGGGAAAGATCCGAAGACAACACCACGTCCTTTTGAACCACGATCAGATGACGAAGCAACACCTGAGCTGGCACCTCACTCTTCAAATATCCACACCCACCCAACATGAGGACTTTCGACCGCGACTGATTTAAGACACACAAGCCGCTTCTACACCCTCCGCTTACAAACATCCATGCACTGACCCGGATTCGAGCCAGGAACCTTCCGATCTAGAGGCTAACTTCTCAACCACTCCGGAGCTTTATATCTTCACATGTTTTTATATTTTTCCTCTGGATGTTATCTCCGGCACTACTCGCCCATGTCAAAGAAAATCTGTGTGGCCTATTTGTCTCCTTCGAAGCTGGGAATCAGATCATTCTCCCCGGGGTCGGGCTACCATTCTCTAAGCATTCCGGAGAGAACGGCCCCTGAGGGTCTTGACCTTAACCACCTGACCGATTGGTAGGCAAAGATGTGTTGGGAACAGAGTATTGAGGTGAGAGCAGAAAAAATATGGGTGTCCCGGGAGGGTGAGCCCATGTTTACAAAAGACAGTAAACCCCCATGAGTCAGTTCGTTTTGGGCTTTAAGGCACAAGTGTCATATCGGACCGAGCTGCGCTAGACAACGCAGTGTCAAGTAATTGTGAAAAGATGGGATGTAGACTCTCTGTTCATACAGGGGTCGTGAACACTTTGTTTACAGCTATTTTACGATATTCGATGACTCTCGCTTCATCTTATGTCTGGATTGGAGAGAGTCTAGGCGAAAAGGGGTTCTTGTCCTAAAGAGAAGTGTTTTGCCCCCCCTTCTGTCCTTACTAAAAAGGGAGCAGATACAACGAGCGGGGAAGGACCGAACTGGGCTGTTCCTGAGAGGCACGAGGGTCCCGAACTGCAACGCCGTACAATAACCACCATAACTGCCTAGATCCATCCCCTGATGAGAAGAAAGCAGGTTGCCGGAGAGAACCATCGGTCTCTTGCTTTGATCCAGCGGCTCCCAAGGTAAAGGCTATTCAACACTGAACACCAATCTATATATATATACATACACTCTATAACAAAAAAATTGAAGCTCCAAGAAGGAATCATCCGATTGCTTTGAAATTTCGTATGCAAAAAATGTTTTGACCAACTATGCAAATGATTAAAATTTGGTGTCCAATGAATGAATAGTGCGATCTCCAGCTCATCGGAACTGCGCATCCAGCAGATGTATATAAGGAGTTGTTCTTAAAGTGTTGTTAAAATTTTCTGCTGCATTGCGATTTAGGATACCTTTCAAGGACTGAAAAAATACCTCACCGCAGGATTCGAGCTTATTACGAGCAACTTCCAGAGTTTGAAAGAGGTCTTATCATTGGATTGAAAGAAGCAGGTTGGGCAAATCGGAGAATCGCTCGTCATGTGAGTCGAAGCGATGCGGCGATTAGAAGATGCTGGCAAGAGTTGGTGGACAATGGCAGATTTCAGCGTCATGATAGTAGCGGTCGACGCAGGGCCACAACAGATCGCGATGACAGAGTGATTGTCAGTTCAGCTGTCACAGCGCCTGATTCATTGCTATCAACCATCAGTCGTGCGACCCACACACGAGTATCCTCCATGACCATTCACAGACGGCTGAGAGAGCGAAATCTACGCTCGTACCGACCGTTTCGCCACCTGCCATTCACGCCTGCTCACTGTCGAGTCAGATTACAGTGGTGCTTGGCTCGATCAGGCTGGAATGATGCTGACTGGGGACGTATAGCCTTTAGCGACGAATCCCGCTTCCAACTGTGTCCTGACGATCATCAAAGACGAGTCTGGAGACGCCCAGGGTAGCGTGCCGATCCTGCTTTCACTATTGCACGCCACACGGGCCCTCAACAAGGAGTTGTGGTCTGGGGTGCCATTTCCCTTGATAGCCGGACCCCTTTGGTTGTCATTAGAGGTACACTTACTGCAGAGCGATACGTTGACGACATTCTGAGACCTGTTTTGCTACCTTTCCTTTCTCAGTACCCTGGGCTTATTTTTGAGCAAGACAATTCCAGACCACATACGGCACGTGTTGCTATGAACTGTCTTCAAGCTTGTCAAACACTTCCTTGGCCAGCCAGATCACCAGATCTCTCTCCCATCGAGCATGTCTGGGATATGATGGGAAGGCGACTGCATCTGGTAGGGAATGTTGATGACGTAGTCCGACAATTTGGCAAGTAATACCGCAGGAGTCCACCCGGGAGCTTTATCGGTCTATGCCACGCCGTGTGACAGCTTGCATCCAGGCTAGAGGCGGGTCAACACCTTATTGAGCTCGTTAGTGTAACTCTGAAATAAATCATTCAATTGTTCTGAAATTTTAATCATTTTCTATTCTGTACAAAATTTTCCTATCCACCAATTTTTGTCTCCATCGGACAACTCCTTCTTGGTGCGTCGATTTTTTGTTATGGTATATATATATATAGAAGACGTTATTTGTTATAGCATATTTTGGCAACACAGTACGACTGTTTGTTTACCACGAAGCCTCGAGCCTCAATTGAATTTATAGCGTTATCGGCCACATTCAGGGTCATTATAATTCTACAAGACACATGCACTATAACTTCGTACTACAAACTCAATGAAAATGTGTAGGGGTGGCTGGAGTGCTGGGGAAATTTACACGCAAATATGCTTGGTATTCGATTTGCAAGGCAGCGGTCACATTTCGAGTCAAAATTTGCTCAAAGTTTTCATTTGAATTCCAAATTGTTCAAATTATGATTCCAGAGGTACTGTATAACTTTTCAATATTACAACACATTTATGTTTGAAAAATATTTTTTTATAACATCATATTTTGTTAACAATCTCTTCTGCTAGGACCCATGTCTTCATTGATGCGAGCGAAGCCAGCAAGGTTCGCGCAGCGAACCAAAGAGGATTGCAAAGAAATTCTCCTGGGGTTGGCGAGCGTTAGCTATCACAGAGTGGGCCCCCGAGTACAGAAGAGTTTCTCACGTACTACTAGTTACTTTTATTTATGAAGCTGGATTACAACGCCATATTACAGACTACCTAGGAAGTAAGCCTCATGAGGAAAGAATATATCATTAGGGTACCTAGTACGGGTCGAGCATCCCGTACACACCTTAACCCTCCAGGTGGTTACCTTGATGGTGTTGTCTAGTCATTAGCAAAACTGACCGCTCTTGATGGACAAGATAACTCGTACTTAGACCTCCACTGACCTAATACATATCCCGTCATCATGCAAAAAGGAAATAGCTTCAATTGGAATTCAATCGGCATCCTTAAAATTCGTCATTAGAAAAATGGGTCAGGTGTGTGGACGAGAGATCTCGTAGGAAGGTCGAAACCACTCGGAAGGATAAAGTGCATTTGCATGCAGCCTACGAGAAAGTTTCAGCTTGTTAAAGTGGACAACAGAATTAAATGAATTAACGAAGTGAAAATGACATTCTTCTTATTTGGTTGCCTTTCGTCCGAGTGCCAATCAACCGAACGAGCCTCAAAAATGGGTTCGACGAGTTATCTCGTCAGCATGGTATTGTGAATTTGTTTGTTATGTAGAGATCCAGATTGAGTCCGTTGTTATTATAAGTGAAGTAAGTGGAGATCCGGTCTGTTTTGCTTACGACGAGATAATTCGTCGAGGCAACCACTGGAGGGCTTAAAGGCTTCCGTAGCGCACATAAATCATCATCAGAGGGTCTTACGATCTCACCAGACGAAAGTGCAGAGGAGTAGGGGATGGGAGTTCCGTAAAGTCACTCTTAATCATTCGCTAATTTAAAAAAAAAAAAAATAGCTGTGAAGCGGAATGCGAGAAGTGGTGTGAGGTGGCGTTTTTGCACCGCAGTAATACAACAGAGTCGGACTCGGGATATTTATAATTTGGTTTTCGATGCAAACCAAATTGGAATTCGCAGGGAATTTATTCCAATAGGCTACAAATTTCCATTTGGTTTGCGAAGCAAACCAACACTATTTACAACTCCATAATGGCTGTTAGTGAAATTGACCATATGAATTGACTCCATGATGGCTGTTAACATTTGACAATGACGAGACCATCACGGTGTTGGTTTGCGAAGCAAACTATAGTTCATAATATTCATAATTTACTTTGCGAAGCATACCAAATTGGAATTAGCAGTGAAATCATTCCAATAGGCCACGGATTTCCATTTGGTTTGCTTCGTAAAATAACACTACGAGTAACGCCATTATGGATGTTATCCAACAGGCTTCGAATTCGCATGGGAAATCGGTTTTATTCATCGGGGGTTAGCGAACAGTGGTCACACCTGACCCCACGAAAAGAACCGTCACTGGCAGCGTCGTGCTGGCCACGCAGTGGCTAGTGAGGTATAAAAATTTAAATAGAGCCGAGGGAGGAAGGACTTGCACCACTCTACCTTCTGCCGTCCCTTCGCGAAGAACACGAGGAGGCATCCTTCAGGGACGATGGACGCGTGATTCCCATCGCCACCTAATGAGCGGTTTGACATCCCACCGGCCAATCCCTGTCCAGCGGCTTCTGTTTCGCAATCGATGGGGCTCAGAGGGGGATGACGGAAGATCGTTCGGGCATCGCTTTTTACATCAGAGGGCAAAGTTAAAAACGCGACTTATTTGCACGACTTAGATCGGATTATATTCATTCCAATTGCCCTTCTCTGTAGCGAAGTCGCGGTTGTTGGAAGAGCAGCTGTAGGTAGGAATGTATTTTTGACACACGTCGTACTGAGGGAACACGCAGGTCTATTGACGACGGTCTGGGATCAATCCCCAAGGTAAAGGTTGTTAGGTTTCTCTTGGCGCAAAAGCCAGATCTGGCCAAGCTACGTCCAAACATAGTATATATAGTATGGATCGTCGCCAATAGCCCGTTGTGTTGCTCTAGTACAACGTTAACTAAAAAATTACAAAATACTTTCTATTATAAAAAAAAAAATGTGCAATCTTTTTCAGGTTAATTCGCTTTGTGATTGGTAATAGCGAGTCTTGTGGCTCAACGGGCATACGATAAACACATTTGTATTTTTTTATTAATTCATTCTTAAAATTTGTGTTTGGAGAATGGGGTACCAGATCAGGTGTTGCTTCGTCATCTGACCGTGGTTCAAAATTACGAGGTGTTGTCCTCGGATCTTATCCCGGACCGTCGTCAATAGCCCGTTGTGTAGCTCTAGTACGATGTAAACTAAAATTACCAATTACCATAAAATTTGAGAGCACGCGCTAGAGAGTTTGCAATGTTTTCAGAAGAACCGGCCCATTCGGTCGCCGTTTCCACAGCAACAGACGAATATGAAAATATGTTAAGAAGAACCATTACAGCAAACAACACGGAAAAGCTAAAACATTTAAAATTAGGATGAGATTTCCTCTAAATTTTAACACTATGTTGTGCTAAAATATTTCCTTTTTTAAGTGGAAATGAGATGTTTTGTTCTTGACATTTTTGAAACATTTTGTTTTTATTTAGACTATATTTCCGTGTATGAGCCGAGAATTTTCGGAACGTTTTGTAAAGCTAAAGTACGAGGGTCGGCTTACATACGGATCCGCTTATCTCGCACAAAAAGTAGGCAATTTTCCGTTTCTCGGGAGCATACGATACATATCGCAATGGGAAGGGAACCTTCAATTAATGTCGTACTAGAGGTTCGGGATCAATCCAGCAGCGATCCATATGGGATGGATTGTGAAGCAATCCCCTACCCCTCATTGTTGAAAAGTATAATTCGCAAAGCGAACTAAGTATGATTGCGTCGCAATCATCGGGGGGTTGATGAGCAATAGCGAGCAGGGGGTGGAGACTCCTAGTCTTGTAAAAATAAAAACAGGTTTTAGTGGTAAGGATCCCAAGGAAAAGATCCGAGGACACCACCACAACGTTTTAAACCACGGTCAAATAACGAGGCAAAACCTACAAATTTCCACACCTTGCCAACGTGAGGACATTTGAGGCAGTTTTAACGTTCACCAGCCCCCTTTGTACACGACGGTCTTGTACTGGATAACTCGCAAACCTCCGGTCGCTAGTCTGTTACTGTTCTAACTGGGAAATCTCAGCCACGAGAAGAGCAACGGATTCTCAACTAAGAAACCGAAGGGTTGTGAGTTCGTAAGTGCGTTCAGCCAAACACGGTCGTGTAACAAAGGGCTATAGCACGTTAAATCTGTCGTGGCCTCAAATGTCCTCGCGTTCGCGTGGAGGGGAATTCTGAAGAGTGGGGTACCAGTTTAGGTCACATCGTTATTTGACCGTAGTTCAAAAAGACGATGCGTTGTACTTGGATCTTTCCCTTTACCAAACCGTCATTTTCAGAATACAATTCTCTGAGAAGATTAGGAGGGTTGCGAGTTCAAATCCGACCAAAGATAGTTGCGAACAAAAGGGGCTGGTGCACGTTAAATCTGTCGTGGCCTCAAATGTCCGCTCGTTGGCGTGGCGTGGAAGTCTGGAGAGTGGGGTGGTAGCTCAGATGTTGCCTCGTTATCTGACCGTGGTTCTAAAGTACGTGGTGTGGACCTTTGATCTTTGCCTTCGGGGGTTAATCCCGAACTGTCGCCAATAACCCGCTGTTCTTCCAGTGCGACGTTAATTAAAATACCTACCTACCTTTGAAAATATTATTTTAATCCTTTGCCCAGAATAGAACCTTTTAGAAGGATTTGATTGGTCGAAAGGATTGTAGCTGGTTATAAGTCGCGGAGGGAAGACGGTTATTTGAAACGTGGAATTACAAGTGCAAACCTTCAGAGAGAGTTAACATATCGCACCACGGTAAGAAAAGTGACACAACTCAAAATTGCAGAATTTTAGAAACATTAACTTAAAGGATATTATCAATCTGATATTGAATAGTATAAGCTTCTCTCTTTTAAATTTTAGGTAAGTATTTAGGGTGGTAACTTCTATTATATTCCATAGAATAGTAATGTAAAACCTGGATTGGATATGGTTTTGTGGCATTGAGTCCTCTTGTGACATATTATGCCAAACTCAAGATAAAAATCAGAAATGTAATGTAATAATATAACACCTGGGGCGCCTCATATATATTTTTTCACAAAATTTATATTTGTTTGACATGCGTCACTTTTCTTGACGGGTTGCAATATGTCAAGATACTTTTTTTTAGCATGTCTGTCTTCATGTATGCATATATTAAGGGCATTTTTATCCAGCCAAAGAGTGAACAATTTTAGGGAAGCTTACCTACATTGGCTGGTTTTAAGGAATTTTTTCTCAAGCTGTTTAGCTAAACACTTTTGTTAAAATATATAAACGAACCAAAAGACAAAACCCTCATATTTGGTAATAAATATTAAGTCGGTGATTTTATTCGTAGAATATTTAACAGTATACTTTACACTTTTATGATGTTTTATGAGTGGTTATTTTAAAAAATCAGAACCAAGAAAGGGGCCTGATCTCTCTTCGCCACTGGAACTTTTGGACCGAAAATTATTACCTTTTCCCTAACGTGTATTAGCAAGTCAAATTTTCGCGCGGATGCCTGATACATATGAAATCGAATTCCACTTTCAGAATACTTTTCCCCTGGCGTAAAGTTTTTCTTCCTTTTTACGAAACAATGTTCATGGAAATTTTAGGATCTGAAAAGCCAGCAGGCTTACGAAAGAGTTCTATTTAGTTTGCAATAAAATTTTATAGAATTCGACCCGTTTCGATTATATGCGATGAAAGTTCGAATACGGAACGAACATATCGAAAGTCTACATGAAAAAGGCGTCGGGTGCGAAAAAAATAATTTCGAAATGCCAGGGCCTTTTACTGTCTCATACATAGAAGCGAGAGGTGAGTAGACAGAGCACAGCCATTGAAACTTCAAAACGTCGACTAGCAGTCATATGACTGATCTGTGAAAAATGGACTTGGTTGATAGAATCGGCATCTTATCGCCTTTGTTGGCGATATACCATCTAATGACAGTGGGGTCATTTTTCTACCAATGACGAGGTGATCATCTTGGTCGTTCAGATTTGCTAATGACGAAATCGAGAAAAACACCAGGAAGCCTTAAACCAGGAGGCAAAGCATTCTCCTTTCAGGTGTCCTCAGAAAAGAAAATTCATGCTGGGTAATAGTAATGGTAATTTTTAGTTAGCGTCGTACTAGAGCAACACAACGGGCTATTGACGACGGTATGGGATCAATCCCTTAAGGAAGGGGTTCCCATCCTTTTAGTAACTGCGTACCACTTGAAATGTTTAGAAATTTTTGGCGTACCACCAGTTCTATATTTTTTTTAGAAACATATATCTAATGTCAGAAAAGTGCCCAATGGCTTGTTTTATTTTAATTAAAATACTTAGAAAGCTTCATATTTTAGGATTAATTCACTTGTATTTCGTATTAATGATGTTTTAATAAAGGAAAAATAAAACGATTATTGAAAATTACAGTTTTATTTTTTACTCTGAGGTCTAAAACCAAATAATTTTAAATAATTTGTATTAACTAAGCAAACAAAGATTAACATAATCAAAAATCAATTTGTAGTGCGAAACTAGTTGTTTGTCTTTTATTAAAATATCAATATCAGGAGCAATGGAGCTCAACTTCACTTTTAAGTACTCTTCAACACTTATTCTGTTTCTATATCTATTTTTAATATACAAAAGTTCCGAAAACCACTCTCACACAAGTAACTAGTAACAAATAGCATAAGAAATAGCATAACGTGGTTATACATACTAAAAAATCGAATAAACTTCGTAGAGTATTTGGGTCGCTCGTATCATCCTTGTGTACCACCTGGAACGTTGCCGCGTACCACCAGTGGTACGCGTACCACCGGTTGGGAATCCCTGCCTTAAGGGAAAGATCCGAGAACAACACCTCGTAATGGAAAGTCCGAGTACAACGCCTCCTTTCGAACCCCTGTCAGATGACGAGAGCAACACTTCAGCCGGTACCCCACCCTCCAAACTTCCAATCTACGCCGACGCATTTCGGACCACGACCGATTTAACGTGCTCGAGCCCCCCACGTACATGACAATCAGGTTCGATCGAGCATGGAACTCGCAACCTTCCGATTGCCAATCCGTATTTCTTCCAACTGAGCTACAGCGTCCCCAATTATCGCAAAGATTAAGGCGAAACGAAAGACATTTCATTTCCACATTTAACCCCTATGAGAGAATAACTCGTTATTAAAAAAACAAACTCTTTTGTTTCAAGTGGGGGAAGTTAAACCGTTAATTTTACCTTCCCTATCTCCACCCCTCCTCTCATTTAATTTCAGAAGGTTGCATCTCTTGAAACTCCCCACAAAAAAAATTTATTCTCTTCCAACACTCTTTTAAACGTCAAACACGCAAACGACCTCCAAATGTCTTCCACCCCCTCCCCTCGAACGGTACACACTAGGAGGGTGGGGGAGCATGCCGCATAAAATATTCCGAATTTTAATGGCCATGAGATTTTGCGCAGAGCAAACGGTTTCGTCCATCCATTAAAAGGCAAGCCAACAAATTGACTTAATTACCGTTATGGGGGAGACAAGCTGGGTTGCCCGATTTTAAAACAGGAGCGTCTAATTTCGCGTTTTAAAAAGTAAATGCTCCCGAACAGTTTAAAAATATTTCGTGAGAAAAGATAATGGTAAATAGTTAATGTCTCACTGGAGCAACACAACGGGTCATTGGTGACGGTCCGAGATCAAGGGTAATCGGTCATTTTTTAATTAACGTCGTACTAGGGCAACACAACGGGCTATTGACGACGGTCCGGGATTAATCCCCTAAGGTAAAGATTCGAGGACACCACCACGTAATTTTGAACCACGGTCAGATGACGAAGCAACACCTGAGCTGGCACCCCACGCTCCAAACTTCCACACTCACCCAACGTGAGGACTTTCGGCCACAGCAGATTTAAGTTGCACCAGCCGTCTCTACACCATACGCTTACAAACATCCATGCACTGACCCGGATTTGAACCAGGTACCTACCGATCTAGATGCTAACATCTTAACCACCTGACCCGTTGGTCGGCCAATCGCAAATGGAACGATCTGGTATACGCAGCGAAATTTTTAACCAATCAGATGACGAAGTCACGAATGAGCTGGCATCCCACTCTCCAAACTTCCACGCACAAGATCGATAAGACATTTGAGTCCCCTACAGATTTAACGTGGCCACGATGGTCTTTGGTGTGTACCTAGTTTCGAATTCATAAATGTCAGGTTGCGCAAAAAATAAACAGTTATTTTAAGTATAACAATGTAGTAAAGATTAGAATTCAGAATCTGAACCAATGTTTTCAAAAGATAGTTCTCTTTACAGACAAATATATTTTTTTTAATTATTTTTTATTACGACATCTTGCGTAAATGGCTATTGCGGCTGGCTTTTTTATACCTATTTATTTCATTTTTATAAAAAGTAAATTTTAAAACAGAATATTTTCTGCCATCAAATGTTTTTTCAAGTAGAAATCAATGCAAAAAAAATCTCAATTTAAGTGACAATTTCAAAAACTTGCCTTCGTAGGTGAACAAGATCTTTCCCTGGGAGTATATGTAAAGTAAAATTCTCGCCAAGAAAGGGAAGAAGTAGCACTGAAGGCGCTATTTCAGCATTCTGGCAACTCTGGTAGCAGCAAACGATTTTCGTGTAAAGAAGGGAGGCGGAAACTTTCGCGTTTCGTTCTAACGAGCTCTTAAAAGCTCTGAAATGCAGTTAAATTTTAATTCGATAGTAAAGTGAAACGAACTCTTATGTCGGTAATAGGATGGAGTGAACCGGAAAATAACACCAGTGTGTTTTGTCGGTTATTTTGTTTCACACGGAGGGATAATTATTTTGCAGTAATAAACTACAGATCGATTCTTGCAGTCGAAAATATGTTGGCCAAATCCGCGAATTCAAAGGACAGGGGAAACAAAATTTTTTTATTTACATCTACATGAAGTTATTATTTCTTCGGTTGGATCTTTCCCTTGGGGATTGATCCCGGACCGTCGTCAATAGCCCGTTGTGTTGCTCCAGTACGACGTTAATTAAAAATGCGAATACCAATCCGGTTGGAGGCAGAAACGACGTTAATTAAAATACCTACCCAATACCATTTTGACGTATAATACGTCTTACCTTTAAAAACCGGAGAACCACGTTCCATTTGTGAAACGGCACAAAAAAGCTTAAGGGCGGAAAAATGAAATAAATTGAAGTATAAATGTTACATAAATGAACGATATCACGTTCCAAAGAGCAAAAACCAAATTATATTATAAATACTCGTTGCTCTTGCGCTGACGTCATCGTCTGATGCAATTGCAGTGCAAAGTTTAGTCACGAAAATCTTTGTGCTTTATAAATAATAACAGAAATAAAACTTTAAATATTCAATACGTGTTTAGATATTGGACTTCAAAGTGTGAAAATCTCTCAAAATTTCAAAATGTCCATATAATAAACATAATAAACACAAGAAAAATTAGAGAAACGTCAACAGATCAAGCAGGCAATCAAGTTGTGCAAGGAAAAATTGCCTCGAATTTGAGCTTCCCTAAGCTCACATGTAGTCTAGCTCCAGCCTCCTTTGTTCGAGCAGACGTTTGAGGTATTATTTATTTCGTTTGTTTGGGCTTTATAAATAATAATAAAAAAAAATCCTAAATATTTTATACTTTAGACATCGGACTTTGAAAAATCGCAAAAATTTCAAAATATCCAAAGATATGCATAGCAAACGCCAGAAGAATATAGAAAACGTCAGCAGGGAGAGTATAACATTTCCGATGCTGAGCGTTAACGGGCTCGGTGGAAGTTCTTGAAAGTATAGGCGTCGCACCGTCAAAGTGAAAAAATGCCTGATACGAGTGCGCAAAGTACCTCCACCGCTCAGTACGACGCAAATAAGTTGTTGGCGAGCGTAGGCGAGCAGGGGATGGAAACCCCTAGTGCTTTATATGAACGGTGATAACTCAGTGATGAATTGATCTATTGTAATTATTTGTATCTCTATGGGATGTTGGGGGGTTTGATACTCAATCAGATGGCGATGTTTTTATCCTCAATCAGAGTTATTAGTTAAGAAATGAATTTTCACTTGATTTTCAACTGTTGAAACTTCTGAAAAATATCTTTATTTTTTAATGCTTCATCAAGGGATGAAAGAGAGAATTGGAGAAAACACGTATTCTCTCAAAAAACTTGACTGAGAGTCAAAACATGAAGATACGATGAACACATATTTATACCAATATTTTAGGAATCTTTTTCGTGGAATTGTTCTTGGTACTTTCCCTTCGAGTATGATCCCGGACAGTCGCCTATGTCTTGCTCCAGTCGAAGTTATGGCTTAAAGCAAGTTAAAATTACAATATTAGTGGTCGCAGAGTTGAAGTTAAGTAGAATTGAGAATTTGCATTTAACTGAGATTTGTGATGCAATTAATGGTCCTGTCGTGTCCTAACCCAAGTTTACCGGTGACAGTCCGATAATTGAACTTGCAAATGCTTAGGTCGAAGGGTGTTGATGAAGGGAATTGAAGTCGTAAACATCAGGATTCAAACGAAACACCACAAAAGGCGTTTAGGCCGACGTGGGAAAGTTGGAAATTGTATATGCAGAATAGCTCTAGGATTTTCACTGTGCTTTTAACAGTAGGGTAATGAGTAGGGATACGACATCGATGTCAATGTTTTCAAGACATCGATGTTTTTAAAAAAAACATCGATGTATTGGGGTTGATGTTTTTGTAACATCGATGCTTGTCGATGTTTTTACGTTATCGGTGTTTTATTTTTAAATGAAAAAAGTACCGTTATAAAAATTTTAAAAATAACCAAGTAGCATAATTTTCATAATCAGCTAACTGAACATACTTTTAGACCAAAGTGGTCAAGGGTGAATGGTCTGAAAAGTAAGGAGGCGACATCGATGTCGATGTTTTCAAAACATTGATGTTTTATAAAAAACATTCATGTTTTATAAAAAACATCGATGTATTGGAGCCGATGTCGTACCTTTAGTTGCTTAACCAGTTTTAAGAAATGTCAGAAAAAGTATAAATACACTGAATTTTAAAAACAATCGATGGTTTGGGGGCGATGCACTATCAACATCGATGTTTTAATTTTGAACATCGATGTTTTGCTGTCAATGTCGCATCAATATTTTTTAAACAAGTTTTAAGAAATGGAGAAAAAGGTTTAAATACACTGAATTTTAAAAACATCGATTTTAATTTTGAACATCGATGTTTTGGGGGCGATGTATTATCAACATCGATGTTTTGTTGTCGATGTCGTAGCCCTAGTAATAAGGTGCTAGTGGCCTGAGTACTTTGTTTGGAACTTGAGTTAGCTTTTTGAAGAAACGTCGGAAAGATGATGTTCGTGTTCATTTTTGAGGACCGAATGGATCATTTCCTTCCAAACATAAAAGAAAATATCCACGATGTTACGAAATATACGATTTTGTACAGTCTGGAGTTTTTAAGATTGTTTACACAAGTCGCGCGGTCCCAGACCTGACAACCGTATGTAACGGTCGTGATAGTGATTTCTTTAGCTTATGGCGGGCATGAATGAATTCAATCATTGGCCACTTACAAGGCCCGAATTGATGGCCATTTGTGAAGCATGACCAATAGGACGTGATAGTTTATGGATAAGGATTCTGTTTTCAACAGTGCTCTCGCGAGCAATGAGAGTTGATCAAGCACGGAGAGCCCGTTTCATGTGCTCGGCACAAATTAATTTAGAATTAAGAACATGTTCTATGTATTTCTACCTGTGAACCCAGTCAACAGGCGTGCCAATGAGAAGAGAGGTGTTCAAATATTCTGGGTTTCATAGATCAAATTTATATCCTTTTTTGTCTGGAACAAATATAGTATTCGGAACGAATAGATCTAGGTGTGTAAATAAAGTAAATATTATAAAAGGAAGTGTTTGTCTGTTTTTTTCTGCACGTTTCCTGACGAATCTATGGCACTTACAGTAATGGGATTTAGCACACAAGTAGTCCGAATTTTGTGCAATTTTTGGGTCGCGGCGAATTTAAAATTCAATCTAGAACCTTTTAAAATGATTTTAATGAAATTTAATTATCATTGAATGCAACAGCATAAAAGATCACAGATTCTAAATTTATTATTTTTGTTTCATTTTTTACGGAGGTAGGATTTTCCAGCAGACGATAAAAATATAATAACCTTTTAACTGGAGTTTATTTCTTTATTTACTTTTCTCCTAGACCGTTAAAGATAGAGTAACATCTTCAACGGATTTGAAATCTGCGGAAAATTTCACATTAGATCGATACCTAAAAATATGATTTTCTTTAAATAATTAAAAGAATTTAATTAAATATCTTTTACATTTTCTCACGAGAATGTGACGTCCTGCTAACATTCGCGTTGCAAAAATAAACAGATTACATTTCCTGCCCTTTAACTATTTCAGTGAAAAAAAGCAAAGAAATAAAAAATATTTTGGCTGGCATTATTTGTTCGTTTTTGTAAAATAGTGATCGTTAAAGATACATTGAAAATTTCAACGGATTTGAAAACTGCAGAAAATTTGACACCAAATCAATACCTTATACGTTTGATTTTCTTTTAATAAATAATTTTTCAATAAAATATTTATATGTTTGCAAAAGTACGTAGTCGCTAAAGATTTTATACGAAAAAAAATGTATTGAATATGTTTTTTTTTTTTTTTTTATAATTTGACGTCACGCCGAATTCCGCAAAACATAGTTCATAATATTCATAATTTGGTTTGCTTTGCAAACCAAATTACAATTTGCAAGGAATTTTTTCCAATAGACTACGGATTTCCATTTGGTTTGCGAAGCAATCCAACATCACGGGCAACGCCATGATGGCTGTTATCCAACAGGCTACGAATTCCCATTTGGTTTGAAAAGCAAACATGTAGCAGCATTCGTAGCAATCACCCGGGGTTAGCGAGCAGTGGTCACACCTCATCACACGAAAAGAACTGTCACGGGCAACGCCGTGCTATCCACCCAATGGCTAGTAAAATATCTTTATAGATTTTGTTAGATGAACTAAGCTATAATTTTGAGGTTATTCGTGAATTTTATTTGCTTTCAGAATGGATTTAAATTATCCAGGGACGAAATTAATTCCATGGAAAATTAAATTATCCAACACTCGTAACTTTGAACCACTGTCAGATGACGAAGTCAAAACTAAACTGGCACCCCTCCAAACTTCCACATCACACCAGCGTGAATATATCTAAGGCTACGACGTATTTGAAGTGCACCAGTCCCCCTTTGTACACTTTCTTTGGTTGGATTCGAACTCGCAACACTCTAATGCGATGCTCTTCCAACCGAACTACAGCGGAACACTAATTTAGGAACGAGGATCGCTGTAACTGGTGAGATGAAAGTTTACAGCATAATTATACCGTCTATTTTATGACGTGTCACCCACATTATAGACGAGTTTTGCATAACCACGCCCGTAACAAACATTTGCATCAATATTTACGGGTTTCTAATTCATTGGCCCGTGTGCGTATTTCTAGAGCTGGCGCCGAACACACATGGAATGCAGTTCATTCGTTACAGTTAGTGTTTCAATGGGGTTGAAAGGAAAGATCAGAACCACAATGCGTTCAGATATCAGCAAAACCGATATTACTATCTAAAAATTTGCCACAAAACTGAAAAAAAAAATGGATCCCTTAATTGTTTTAAAATTACAAAGAATGGAGAGATATTTTTTTACACTTCGATCCAAAAACGTTTTTAGCGCTCTCCGATAAACGCCAAAAGAGAAAATATTTCTGCAGAGTTTAAGGATTTAAAGCGGCCGCAAAACTCGAAAGCGATTTGAATCGCAACAGTCTCTAAGCTCCGCTATACATTTATAAAATGTATTTTTAGGATTCAAAAGCCGATTAGAAGAAAATCTCAACGACTGTCAAAGGGTTTTAGGATTTCACTCTGGATTTTCCGAAGGACGGATGCAACAGGATTTACGTAAATTCGATTAGGGATTTTTGGAAGTCAAATATTTTGCTGTTTGCGCAAGAAATAGAAAACGTTCGTGCAAATGATTATGGCAATAAAATGTATGTACTGACCGTATTCCACTACAAGTAAAATAAATCGATTCCATCTCTAAAAAACTAAGATATTAAAAACAACTGTATATGTGTAATACAAAACTAATCTTACTGTTATGAAGCTGTTTTCTAGTTCAGTTCAGGCATTTCGCTCAAACCAATAGCCGGTTCCAAATGTCTCTTCCAATGGCGAGTATACCACCTCCGCATTCTTCTTACTGATGGAAATTTCTCCGTAGAATGACCTGCTCTGATCCTCTCTGCTTTTTACACACACACATACACTACCCTACAATAGTGGACCGGACAGCAAGATGTGATGGTATAAGTGAAAGAATGCATACTTTAAAAGGGGGCTGGTACCCAACGTGCTGCAATGACATTACCAAAACTTCTTGGCATACTTTCAACAAGGTTTCGATACACAACCATGGGTATTTATGTCCATTCCTGCTGCGAGAATGTCGCCAGCTCAGCTGTAGATTTCGGACAGGGTCCCCTGGTCCGTAAGAAATCTCGATACCACTGCTCGACAGAGGCTGCAACATGACACGGAGCGTTGTCGTACTGGAAGTAACATGCGTCCATTCCATAAAATTGCCAGAGCGTAGGAAGAACCTGATTGTCTAAAATGTCCATGTAGGCGTCGGCGTTCAAATGACCAGAAACAATATGCAAAGATCCCAGGCCATGATGCCACGAAAAACACCCCCAAACAAGTAGTCGGATTTGATGTAAATCCGCTGGCGTCGGTTCTATTATTGTAGGGTAGCGTACATTACATCTTTTAAATAATCCAAACTACATATCCATACAAAAAAACTAACGCTGAAATATCATTTTGTTGATCGTAATATTTAAATCTACTCTTACTTGCGTCTGGCGCATCTAGTCCAATTTCGAACCTTGCGCCATAAAACCACAATTAACCAATTTCCGCGGTAGCAAGGTTGGAAGAGTGGCTGACTAGCAACCGGAGGGATGCGAGTTCCAAACTCGTTTCAACCAAAGACCGTCGTGTCCACGGAGGCTAGTACACGCAGAGGGTAGTAAAAACCCGATTGTCCCAAATGTTCATGTAGGCGTTCAATTGACCAGTAACAACATGCAAAGGTCCCATGGCATACCACGTAAAACATACACACATCCAAGCAAGTAGTCGGATTTTATGTAAATCCGCTGGCGTCCGGTCCATTATTGTAGGGTAGCGTGCATATAAACACTGAAAAAACACAACGGGTTATTGACGTTGGTTCTGGAACCCCGAAACGATAGATTGGTGGACAACGCGTCTTTTTGACCAAAGGTCAAATGACGAGGTCACACCTGAGCTGGCACCCTACTCTCCAAACTTTCACACCACGACACCGTGAGGACATTTGATGCCGCGAAATATTTAGCATGCACCAGGTCTCTATACACAACGGTGTTTGGTTAGATTCGAACTCGCAACCCTCCGGTTGCTAACCCCTTATTTCCAAACGGGATATCGGGGCCCCATTCCTCTTTGGACTCGATCAAGTCTCACGTAAGTTCCGAGGTGCGTCAAATCGGTAGGTAGGGTTGTACTGAAGCATGACAACGGGCTGGATTGACGACGGTGCGGTTTCAATCCCCTAAGGGAAAGATCCAATAACACCACGTCATTTTCAACCACGGTCAATTCACGAGGCAACACCCGAGCTGGCACCCCACTGCCCAAACTTCAACACCACGCAATGTGAGGACATTTGAGGCTTTGATAGATTCAACGTGCAGCAGCCCCCTATGTACAGCGTATCGAATCGGATGATCGAAAGTAAATTTTTTCATCGGATTTTAAACGAAACAAATGTGACGACAGGTTTTAAGGTGGTATATTGTCAAAATGAATATAAGTCTTGCTGTCAAGTGATAAACTCGTAAAGAACAAAGTCTATTTCAACGCGTGAATCAACTAAAGGAAGTCTACAGCAAACAACATCCTCCGCAGCAACAAAGTTTTGAGACTGAAATGAACAGAGTCCATTTATTTCGAATGAAGAGTTTCAGGGGTTGGACATATCTCACGTGAGAACACCATCAAACGAAAGCCCGCAGATACGGCTTAGAAACGAGCATATTGTTCAAAGTTTTTGAAGAAGGCCCTGCAAGTTGTGACACTTTGAATTCGCTTTTCGAAAGAATTTCACAGAAAGGATCACGCGATTTCGCACTTTCATTCTCAGACTTCCCGATGTAGTCGTACTACGGCTTTCCCTTTATACGCAGGACTAAACAAGCACGTCTAATAGCTGAAAGAATCCCAGGAAAGTACTATTGACTTTGTCGCACATCACACGCATAATGACTAAATAAACACATTCTGTGATTCACGAAAATCCTAGGAAAGATTCTTTTGGTCAAGAAGGCCAAGTCGCCCTGGGAAGATGGCAGGCTATAAAACGGGAAGATACGTGTGAACCGATCAGAAGGTTAAAGTGTTGTCAAATCTAAATTATGAATTTCAACAACTTTTCTTATACCTTCCAAAAATTGTCATTTGACCGTGGTTCAAAATTACGTGGTGGTGTCCTCGGTACCGTCGTCAATAGCTCGTTGTGTTGCTCTAGTGCGACGTTAATGAAAATTACCATTACCATCCTTCCAAAAAAGATTTATCCCGGACCGTCGTTAATAGCTCGTTGTGTTGTTCTAGTACGACGTTAATTAAAATTAACATTAACATCCTTCCAAAAAAGCGTCTTAGGGGATTTATTCCGGACCGTCGTCAATAGCTCGTTGTGTTGCTCTAGTACGACGTGAGAGTAACACTAAGGTCCACACAATAAACCCACAGTTCCTCTAATTGAATCATTGCATCCAATTCAAAACATATTCATTATAGAAGACAGTTCCAATTTATTTTTTCCAAAGTGCACTGAAGTCACTACAGAGCTTAGTTTTCCTTTCATGAGGTTCTACCTTTTGTGTGTTTTTCATTCTTCATTTAATTTTTATATATTTTATTTCCTTGGATCGGCCACGGAGCCCCAGGGAATGTCTTTTGGGGAAGCCGAGGTTAGGAACCACCGACACAGACATTCCTTTTTTTTAATCAGCAGTTTGATGAGCTTTGGGAGAGGATGCTTACTCAATCGCTCTTCTCGGCTGACAAAGAAACAACTCCACACAATGGGTCGCACTTGATTAGCCGCGGGGGTGTCTCTGGAGGATATGTCCTCTACTGGGCCTCGGGGTGAGAGGGGACGCGGTGGTTGCAGAATGACCGACCTGAGGTAGACAATAGGTGGATCGAAGTGTTTTCGGACTTTTATCTCACTTTTTCTTTTGGGCAAAATGGAATGGACACGAGATCGGGATGACATCGAGAGTCGTCAACGATGTTTTCTTATACACTTCTCATCTAGAAGGCAGGCAGGTAGTTAATTAACATGGCACTGGAGCAACACAACGGGCTAGTGGCAACAGTCTAAGATCCATACCAAAGGGAAAGTTCCAAGGACAACGCCTTGTAATTTTAACCTTTACGCTGCGGCGCATAGATTTTTTTCAATCGTCTCCAGGAACGGCTCCTTTGTGTGCATGTCCGACCCCCTTAACTAATTACCTAACTTGAGCGATAGAGCCTTGAGTGGCATTGATGACTGACGCTTTCCTTTCGTAGAATTGTGTGGAATATATCACCAGAGCGACCTTCTGCCTTTCTCCCAAAGCGTTTCACACCTCACGGTCGACAGGGTAGGGTACCGAACGAAAGGAGGGATCCTCTAGGACAGTGGTTCCCAAAGTGGTCCCTACGGACCCCCAGGGGTCTGTGGCACATAAATTAAAATTAATTTGGGGGTGCATGAACAACGTCGGGGGTCAGCGAAAGGTTTGATAGGAAGTAAAATAATCGTGACCCATTTTCATTATTGTGAAAACAAAAATAAATAGCAATAAATATAAATTCGTAGCGATTTTTACATCCTGAGAACAGAAATAAATTGTTTTATTTTCTTATATCTTACTAGCAAAATACCCGACCTTACTCGGTTTGAATTGGTTTACTCTAGATTGAAGAACAACTATACACAATTCATGTGATGTCTACACAAACACAAAATCGAGCATAGAACAGAAAGACGGACAGACAGACTTTCGCAACCAATACCACTCACTAAATGAAGATAAGTACTCACTGTATGCAAATTTTCATGAAAATATCTTAAACCGCGTGGACGTGTATAGGGCACAACATACAGACAGACAGACAGACAGACAGACGGACAGACAGACAGACAGACAGACACCAAACGGAAAAAAGGCGGATTCGGCATCAGAAGGGTCCAAAACGGATAGAAAACTTGAGATGGGTCGAAAATATTGAATGTACAAACAAACACTCCATTCTTATTTATATAGATAAATTTGTGTCTTTTTACTAATAATAACAGTATGATATGAGACGATGAAAAAATACAGATAATATATTCATAGTGTTGAATATTTAAAATGTGACTTTATTCCGTTATCACGAAATAGTACTTTACCTGTATGCCTTCTCTATGCAATAAAACTTCGTCAAACTAATCAATGAAACTTTTTAAGCTTAAAGAACATTTGACAAAAGTCCATAGCGACAAAAAAAGATAAAGATTTAACTTTTTTAAAACAGTCAAATAAAAATATTTTAAAACACCGTCATTGCGACAAATCTGAGCGAGACGACGATGGACTGCGTGCTTCTTATAACATTTCTTTACTGATTGCAAAGTCCGAAAAGCCGCACACCATTGGTAAAGAACGTATAATACCAGCAGTAATTAAGGTAATACGCACCGTGCCGCATACACCAGTTTTCGATATTCTAAGAATTTCACTGAGTAATAATACAGTACAAAGAAGGATTGACAAAATGGCTCAGTGCGTAGAAAATTCTTTATGTGAATACTTAAAAACATCTGAATTCTCTCTATACAGCTTGACGCGGCAACTTTACTAGGAAACGAAGCTTTACTTTTAACTTTGTGAGATTTATAAAAGAAAATTTTTTCCAAGAATATTGTTATTTATCAAATGTTTGGAAACAGATACGAAAGGTGAAGCAATATTTAATGAATCAAAAATATTTTTTCATTTAAAAACTATACCCTTGAGTAATATCCTGTCCATTGCTAATGACGGTGTTCCGACAATGGTAGGACAACACCGAGACTTTCTGGTATACTTAAAACGAGCTATACTGGATGTATTATCTGTACATTGGTCATTCTTCGACAACATTTAGTCGCCCAAAAAATTGAGTAAACGCTTTCATGGCTCACTAGATTATGTCATTAATAGAGTTAATAAAGTCAAAAGGAATACCTTAAATGAAAAATTATTTGCTCAACTTTTCTTAGAAAATGATGATTATAACAGTTTACTAATTAGCCTGGATGTTCGTTGGTTATGTAAAAGTGCATGTTAGGATCGATTTTATGCACTCTTTGATTCATTTTTGGAATTCCTGGAAAGTAAAGACAATGATTACCGGTTCTATTTAATGAAATCAAAAATGACATAGCTTATAGTACTCACTTATTTGCCAAATTTAATGAAACCAATTTGAAGCTATGAGGTGATCAATTAAATTTAATCAAAATTAAAAGTATAATATCAGCGTTTGTTACAAAACTTTTTTCAAAATAACTAGGGGAGAGAAGAATATTCTCAGTTTCAAATCTTTCAAAATTGCAAAAACGAGATGTCAACACTTAACGGTTCTTTATTCTGGCCTCAGCCAAAGATTTTAAGACGTTTTACACATGATTATCCCGGATTGATTGTTGGACCCTTTTGCAAGTAGACCCACAAACTCAAATGAATCCATACTAATACAGGAGCAATCTATTGAATTATTCACAAATGAGGAGCCGAAACCAATGTTTGAACAAGGGTACCACAAATTCTCGTTACAAAACTGATACAATTTTATATCCTGCATTATGAGTTAATGTACAGAAGTTGTTAATTGCTTTCCAGTCTTCCTATTTGGTAGAACGTGGATTTAGTGCAGTTATGAGCTTCATCACGAAAAAAACTGACAGAAAATTAGTGCCTGTAAAGACTTACAAATGTTACTCACCAAGAGCCTAACATATATATAATCTCATATCATCGCATCAGATTCACCCATCTCATTAAAAAAAAAATTTAATTTAAAACAAAATTTATAATTTTAATAAATACTAGTATTTTAGTAAATATATAGTAGTAGTAGAGTATTTACTCTCTAAAATACTACCACTACTACTATTTATTTATTACTACTATATGTATTACAGTAGTAGTATTTTAGTAAATTCTCCCTATTTAGTAGATAGACTCCCTATTAGATTTCAATAAATACTTATTTTAATAAATACTACAATAAAATTATAGAAAATTTATATTTCAATAAATAAATACCATTCAAGATGTCACAAGCGTTTTTTGTCCTAATGCCTTTGGAACCATGCCAATTTTTCGTATTCAAGTGTACTTTGATTTACGTTGTTGATTAGTATGACTTTCATGATAGCGATTTAAACTTTTTCACGGGCAAAGACTATCTGAGGTTTTCTATCTTCGCGATCGATAAAAATACAGTACAAATTTCAACAGATTGAAAATCTGTGGAACTCATTGTTAAAATTATTGTTTTATCTTATTAATGTTTTAAGTATTAGTAAGATTTAATGTGTCCAGCCAATTTTTAAATTTTAATCTAAAATATTTTTTAATTAATTTATTGGCATCACGGCGTTGCCTGTGGTGTTGGTTTGCGCGGCAAACCAAATGGGAATGCGTTGCAATTGGCAAACGCTCAGTGGTTCACACGTGATCACACGAAAAGAACTGTCACGGGCAACGCCGTGCTGGCCACGCAGTGGCTAGTATAAAATAAACAGCGCTTCATCTTCCACTTGCATGAAAGCAAGCAGAAATGCTCACCTGAGCGCATTCCAGTTGTTTCACTCCAAAATAGCCGCGTTTCCAACTCCCATCGAAGCCAAAAAGAAATCGATTTCCAAACAAACCGGGCTCAAAAATGCCCGAAGACACCTGGGAGACGAGACAATTCATTTTCCAGATTGTTCCTCGACACACTGAGAAAATGTTCGAAACGGCCTTTATTTTAAGGACCCCGCGGGACTCCCTCCCGACAGTCTTCCATTTCCAATTCCGATAAGCCCCTCACATTGTTGCCGTTCTTTGTTCTGCTCGTTGTCGAATGTCGCCGCGGGTGACTGCGTTCTTCCCGACACGTTAATAGGACCGTCGCTGCATAATGCCAAGCGATTTTTCCCACGGAACCTGGCATGGCACCGCGTGGAACGACGTCACTGAAAATTTAAATGGAAAGATTCATTAACAGTTACGAAAGAGATGTTAATCGGTTTTCCAAAAATAACCCTTTCGAAATTGGATTCGAGAATGTGATCGTATGCGTTCTCCGGGGCATAATTAGCACACTCGTTGCAGACAGAAAAAGTAAACAGGGAGATGAAATCAAGTCCGCTTGCTCGAATTTGAAAGAAGCTATTTGAGAAATAACGTTACGATACGATTTGCAATTTTTTTCTAAAATCCTCCAATTGGTTATCTAGTTACCAAATGGTTATATCTCGTCCACCATTTGCCTACGATGAGTGAGATCCAATGACCAATTTTACTAATGACGAGATATTTAGTGTATGAGAAGCAAGTCCATGTCCTCGTAACGACGATATACACTACCCTACAGTAACGGAACGGACAGCAAGATGGGATGGTATAAGGGAAAGAAAACATGCTTAAATAGGGAGATGGTCCCCCACGTGCTATAATTACTCTAGCAATCTTTCTGGGCATACTTTCAACAAGGTTTTGATACACAGCTATGGGTATGTGTGTCCATTCTTGCTGCAAGAATATCGCCAGCTCGGCTGTAGATTTCGGACGGGGTTCCCTGGTCCGTAAGCGTCGCTCTAACGCGTCCCACCAATGTTCTATGGGGTTTAGGTCGGGACTCTGAGCAGGCCAGGGAAGACGTTTTGCATCCATATCTCGATACCACTGCTTGACAGAGGCTGCAAGATGACATGGAGCTTTGTTGTACTGGAAGTAACATACGCCCATTCCATAAAATTGGCAGAGCGTAGGAAGAACTTGATGGTCCAAAATGTTCATGTAGGCGTTCAATTGACCAGGAACAACATGCAAATTTCCGAGGCCATAACACGAAAAACACCCTCAAATAAGTAGTCGGATTTTATGTAAATCCACTGGCGTCTAGTCTATTATTGTAGGGTAGTGTACGTTGTCGAGATAACAACCAGAAGGGTTATATTTAATCTTTATGAATGAGTATCCTCTATGAATATCTGTGGCATTCTTATTTGGCCTGCGCGCCGGGAGTATCTATTCAGACAACCGTTCATTGTTTGTAGCCCTTATAAAAAAATTGGACGGACGTATTTGGTCTATGGGGAGAGAATAATTGTCCGATGAACAGTATATGATCCAAATAAAATTGTCCAGAGGGACGTATTTGAAACACTGATTAGTTACCCCTGCTATTGGTCGAGTCCGGATGAGATACCTCCTTATTAGAAAAACTGACCAGATCTTGATGGACGAGATATTTCGTCATTAGAAAAAAACCAGACCAAATATTGATCTGGTCGTAGTAAAAAAAGTGCCAGATATCGCGGACGGTGGATTGAACATGGTGGACATGTGGCCTCCACGCTCACCGGACCTAAATCCACTGGATTTCTTGTGGGGCCACATGAAATCATTGGTGTACGAGACAACTGTACACTCTTTTAAAGATCTCGTCGCAAGAACACTTGTTGCAGCAGACAAGATTAATACACCAGGAATGCAAGAGGGTTCGCCAATCTTTCATTCGCCGGTGTGAACTGTGCGACAAAAGTCTTGGACGTCACTTTGAGCATCTGATATGAGTCTTTCGCTGATCTGCACGAGATTGTGCTACTTATGATTTCGCTATGTCTTTTTTAACTTCAAAGGGGATAATTTGCTTTACGCTTTGTAGTGGATTGTGACCATAGGTTCCATTGTAAATATGGATCGTCTTGATGGGTACTACCATCCTTTCAATTTTTCAATCAATTTTCTATTTAGGCTAAGTACCCTACTGTTTGTGAACATTGCAACACTGAAAGAATCATCATAAATAAGTTAAGTTTTTTACACGTGTTACATTAGTCTTTCTATTTATTATAAAAGAATATAATTTTTCAAGTTTATTCGCTTTGTGATTGGTAGATAGCGAGTCTTGTGGTTCAACGGGCTAATGAATTTGGAGCACGCGCAAACGATATACACAGTTATATTTTAAAATTAATTCATTCATAAAATTTGAGAGCACACGCTTGAAAGTTTGCAATGTTTTCAGAAGAACCGAGAAATTCGGTCGCCGTTTACATAGCAACTATTACAACAAACAACACGGATCAGCTAAAGCATTCTATGATTGTGTATTTCTATGCGGTAGCGGAGAAAACGGTTTCTTTTTTTCTCATTAGGATAGATTTTAGTGTTCTTTTTTTCTTCTACTTAATGTTGTATATTTAATATTTATTCCTTAGATTTTAGTGTCCTTTTTTTCGGCTTATATAAGGATGCGCTAATCTCGCAAAAAAAGTAGGCAATTTCCCGTTACTCCGGCGCATGCGATAAAAATTGCAATGGGAAGGGAACCTTCAATCAACGTCATACTAGAGGTCCGGGATCAATCCAGCAGCGATCCAAATGGGGATGGATTGTGAATCAATCCCCTCATTGTTGAAAATTACAGTTCGCGAAGCGAACTAAATATGATTGTGTAGCAATCATATGGGGTTGACGAGCGATAGCGAGCAGGGGGCGGAGCCCTCTAGTGGTTTAAATAAGCGATTCAATTTACAGAGCAATAAACCAAAAAAAAAATGCCAAAAATCAATATCCTGTGCAGCCGCTACGCGCAGCGATGAGAGCTTGTACGCGTCGTAACATAGAATCCTACAGATTCTGAATACCGTGCTAAGGAATGGCATTCCAGATTGCCTCTATCTGATGCCAAAGTTATGTGATTTATCGTATATTCTTTTGACCACAAACAATGTTGCACGTCTTCCTTCAGCATCTCTAACCCTATAATGCTTTGACAAGGAATGCCAACTGATTAAGCATACCAATAGAACGATGTATTTCTATCGAATTTTGGAGTTGGTCCAGTTGTAGCCATCTAGCTTCATATAGGGTCATCCGGAAAATTCTGCACGTTTTCAAATCGAAGCTAGCTTTGTTATTAGTTTGCTACCGCTGATAAGGAGTGATCTTGATTGAAGTAGATATTTCAATTCGGTCTTTTCTGCTTACACTGCATGATTATAGCATGTGTTGTGACATAAATTTTGTTTCACTGCAGTGCTGAGAATGGAGAACCAGAAAGTTCATTTTCGTCGTATTATGCTCTTTTATTTTTAGAAAGGAAAAAAATGCTAGTCAGACTGCTCGTAAAATGTGTGCTGTATAGGGACATAGTGCTGTTTCTGAGGCCACAATTCCAAGCTGGTTTGATAAATTTAAGCGTGGAAACTTCAGCCTAGAAGATGCTGCCCGCTCTGGACGACCCTCCTCTGTAAACGGCTTTCTGTCGGGTGGGATTACAAAGGGAATGTTTGTTATGAATTGTTGCCACAAAATCAGACAATAAATTCGGAAAAATACAGTTCTCAAATGGCAATATTCGAAGCAAAAATCGAAGCAAAGCGGCCAGAACTGACCCATCGTCGAGGTGTTGTCTTCCAGCATGACAATGCTCGGGCCCACATTTCACTGAATGTAAGACAAAGACTTATTGAGTATGGCTGAAGTGTTTTGTGTCACCCAAATTCACTAGACCTTACCCCTCAGATTTTCACCTCTTCAGGTCACTTCAAAATTCTCTGAACGGCCTGATGTTCCAATTCTTTGGAGACTGTCAGATAGCACCTCGACAACTTCTTTACAAGTAAGCCTAATGATTTAAAAAAAAGGAATATTCCAGCTGCAGGAAAGATGGCAAAAAGTCATAGAACAAAATGGTGCTTATGGGATTCAATAAAAAATTTTATGTATCTGTACTGCTTCGTTGAAATTTATCTTAAAAAACGCGCAGAACTTTCCAATACATTCGATACCTGCATTACCTCGCAACAATTTGAAAATGAATCCAGAAGCATCGTGACAACCAACACAAATGGCCCGAAACGAGATGTCCAAGAATATCCGGAGCAACAAAATTCCACTGAAATCGCACCTCACCGAGTGCGCACATCCGCGGAAGGAAGTAGTTCCTCATACATCGGAATTCAATTACGGAAGCTGAAAAGGGAAAAAAGTGCTTAGAACGCGATTATTTCCCCCTTCATCTCCAAGTGCGGGATTCTATTTCGGTCTCCTGCGAGAATCCATTTGACCCTTGCGTACAGGTAGCTAAGGAGCGAACTCTGTACCTCTCCACATGCAATACACCTGCATGACCGTTTTCCTTACACCCTCTCTCAGTGGTTTCAACGAAATTTCTGACTCTTTTCTTTGCTAATGACGACATGTCATAAACATACTGTCAATTTTTTGACAAGATTAAGATCTTATCAGTTTTGTATTTCTTATTGGGATCGACGGCAAAGTATCGATGTTCAAAATTAAAACATCGATGTTGATAACACACAGCCAACAAAACCATCGATGTTTTAAAACATCAGTGTAGTAAACTTTTCCCCTTCATTTCTTAAAACTCGTTTAGCAACCTCAAAAATTAATGTTCACCTCGGGGGGATTTATTTTGTAATGTGACGTGTTTATTAGTTTACAACTAAGACTTTTTTTAACTGTCAAAACAAAGTAAAATTAAAATTAACAAATATTTTCATTTCCAATTGGATCATATGAAAGAAAATAATGTTTACAACAATTTGACGTAGGTATTACTTACTATACGTATAATATACATCGTCAATATCCCGTTGTGTTGCTCTAGTACGACGTCAATTAAAAATTACCCCAATTACCATAAGCACAACTAATCGGGTTTTTGTTTGCTAGAGAGTTTATAGACCTTCTATTCAGGTAATGGTAATGATAATTTTAGTTAACGTCGTACTAGAGCAACACAACGGGCTATTGACGACGGTCCGGAATCAATTCCTTAAGGGAAAGATCCGAGGACAACACCTCGTCATTTTGAACCACGGTCAGATGACGAAGCAACACCTGAGCTGGCATCCCACTCTCCAAACTTCCATACCCACCCAACGTGAGGACTTTCGGCCACGACACATTTAAGGTGCACCAGCCGCCTCTACACTATACGCTTACAAACTTCCATGCCCGAACCCGGATTCGAATCAGGAACCTTCCGATCCAGAGTCTAACACCTTAACTGTGCACGTCGCACTAGAGCAATACAAAGGGATATTGACGACTGATATTTCCCTTAGGGGCTATATCTCCTAAGGGAAATATCCGAGGACAACACAACGTCTTTTTGAACCACGGTCAGATGACGAGGCAACACCCGAGCTGGCATCCCACTCTCCAAACTTCCATACCCACCCAACGTGAGGACTTTCGGCCACGACACATTTAAGGTGCACCAGCCGCCTCTACACTATACGCTTACAAACTTCCATGCCCGAACCCGGATTCGAATCAGGAACCTTCCGATCCAGTCTAACACCTTAACCACTATACCGGTAACGTCGCACTAGAGCAATACAAAGGGATATTGACGACTGATATTTCCCTTAGGGGCTATATCTCCTAAGGGAAATATCCGAGGACAACACAACGTCTTTTTGAACCACGGTCAGATGACGAGGCAACACCCGAGCTGGCATCCCACTCTCCAAACTTCCATACCCACCCAACGTGAGGACTTTCGGCCACGACACATTTAAGGTGCACCAGCCGCCTCTACACTATACGCTTACAAACTTCCATGCCCGAACCCGGATTCGAATCAGGAACCTTCCGATCCAGAGTCTAACACCTTAACCACTATACCGGTAACGTCGCACTAGAGCAATACAAAGGGATATTGACGACTGATATTTCCCTTAGGGGCTATATCTCCTAAGGGAAATATCCGAGGACAACACAACGTCTTTTTGAACCACGGTCAGATGACGAGGCAACACCCGAGCTGGCATCCCACTCTCCAAACTTCCATACCCACCCAACGTGAGGACTTTCGGCCACGACAAATTTAAGGTGCACCAGCCGCCTCTACACTATACGCTTACAAACTTCCATGCCCGAACCCGGATTCGAATCAGGAACCTTCCGATCCAGAGTCTAACACCTTAACCACTATACCGGTAACGTCGCACTAGAGCAATACAAAGGGATATTGACGACTGATATTTCCCTTAGGGGCTATATCTCCTAAGGGAAATATCCGAGGACAACACAACGTCTTTTTGAACCACGGTCAGATGACGAGGCAACACCCGAGCTGGCATCCCACTCTCCAAACTTCCATACCCACCCAACGTGAGGACTTTCGGCCACGACACATTTAAGGTGCACCAGCCGCCTCTACACTATACGCTTACAAACTTCCATGCCCGAACCCGGATTCGAATCAGGAACCTTCCGATCCAGAGTCTAACACCTTAACCACTATACCGGTAACGTCGCACTAGAGCAATACAAAGGGATATTGACGACTGATATTTCCCTTAGGGGCTATATCTCCTAAGGGAAATATCCGAGGACAACACAACGTCTTTTTCAACCACGGTCAGATGACGAGGCAACACCTGAGCTGGCATCCCACTCTCCAAACTTCCATACCCACCCAACGTGAGGACTTTCGGCCACGACACATTTAAGGTGCACCAGCCGCCTCTACACTATACGCTTACAAACTTCCATGCCCGAACCCGGATTCGAATCAGGAACCTTCCGATCCAGAGTCTAACACCTTAACCACTATACCGGTAACGTCGCACTAGAGCAATACAAAGGGATATTGACGACTGATATTTCCCTTAGGGGCTATATCTCCTAAGGGAAATATCCGAGGACAACACAACGTCTTTTTGAACCACGGTCAGATGACGAGGCAACACCCGAGCTGGCATCCCACTCTCCAAACTTCCATACCCACCCAACGTGAGGACTTTCGGCCACGACACATTTAAGGTGCACCAGCCGCCTCTACACTATACGCTTACAAACTTCCATGCCCGAACCCGGATTCGAATCAGGAACCTTCCGATCCAGAGTCTAACACCTTAACCACTATACCGGTAACGTCGCACTAGAGCAATACAAAGGGATATTGACGACTGATATTTCCCTTAGGGGCTATATCTCCTAAGGGAAATATCCGAGGACAACACAACGTCTTTTTGAACCACGGTCAGATGACGAGGCAACACCCGAGCTGGCATCCCACTCTCCAAACTTCCATACCCACCCAACGTGAGGACTTTCGGCCACGACACATTTAAGGTGCACCAGCCGCCTCTACACTATACGCTTACAAACTTCCATGCCCGAACCCGGATTCGAATCAGGAACCTTCCGATCCAGAGTCTAACACCTTAACCACTATACCGGTAACGTCGCACTAGAGCAATACAAAGGGATATTGACGACTGATATTTCCCTTAGGGGCTATATCTCCTAAGGGAAATATCCGAGGACAACAAAACGTCTTTTTGAACCACGGTCAGATGACGAGGCAACACCCGAGCTGGCATCCCACTCTCCAAACTTCCATACCCACCCAACGTGAGGACTTTCGGCCACGACACATTTAAGGTGCACCAGCCGCCTCTACACTATACGCTTACAAACTTCCATGCCCGAACCCGGATTCGAATCAGGAACCTTCCGATCCAGAGTCTAACACCTTAACCACTATACCGGTAACGTCGCACTAGAGCAATACAAAGGGATATTGACGACTGATATTTCCCTTAGGGGCTATATCTCCTAAGGGAAATATCCGAGGACAACAAAACGTCTTTTTGAACCACGGTCAGATGACGAGGCAACACCCGAGCTGGCATCCCACTCTCCAAACTTCCATACCCACCCAACGTGAGGACTTTCGGCCACGACACATTTAAGGTGCACCAGCCGCCTCTACACTATACGCTTACAAACTTCCATGCCCGAACCCGGATTCGAATCAGGAACCTTCCGATCCAGAATCTAACACCTTAACCACTATACCGGTAACGTCGCACTAGAGCAATACAAAGGGATATTGACGACTGATATTTCCCTTAGGGGCTATATCTCCTAAGGGAAATATCCGAGGACAACACAACGTCTTTTTGAACCACGGTCAGATGACGAGGCAACACCCGAGCTGGCATCCCACTCTCCAAACTTCCATACCCACCCAACGTGAGGACTTTCGGCCACGACACATTTAAGGTGCACCAGCCGCCTCTACACTATACGCTTACAAACTTCCATGCCCGAACCCGGATTCGAATCAGGAACCTTCCGATCCAGAGTCTAACACCTTAACCACTATACCGGTAACGTCGCACTAGAGCAATACAAAGGGATATTGACGACTGATATTTCCCTTAGGGGCTATATCTCCTAAGGGAAATATCCGAGGACAACACAACGTCTTTTTGAACCACGGTCAGATGACGAGGCAACACCTGAGCTGGCATCCCACTCTCCAAACTTCCATACCCACCCAACGTGAGGACTTTCGGCCACGACACATTTAAGGTGCACCAGCCGCCTCTACACTATACGCTTACAAACTTCCATGCCCGAACCCGGATTCGATTCAGGAACCTTCCGATCCAGAGTCTAACACCTTAACCACTATACCGGTAACGTCGCACTAGAGCAATACAAAGGGATATTGACGACTGATATTTCCCTTAGGGGCTATATCTCCTAAGGGAAATATCCGAGGACAACACAACGTCTTTTTGAACCACGGTCAGATGACGAGGCAACACCCGAGCTGGCATCCCACTCTCCAAACTTCCATACCCACCCAACGTGAGGACTTTCGGCCACGACACATTTAAGGTGCACCAGCCGCCTCTACACTATACGCTTACAAACTTCCATGCCCGAACCCGGATTCGAATCAGGAACCTTCCGATCCAGAGTCTAACACCTTAACCACTATACCGGTAACGTCGCACTAGAGCAATACAAAGGGATATTGACGACTGATATTTCCCTTAGGGGCTATATCTCCTAAGGGAAATATCCGAGGACAACACAACGTCTTTTTGAACCACGGTCAGATGACGAGGCAACACCCGAGCTGGCATCCCACTCTCCAAACTTCCATACCCACCCAACGTGAGGACTTTCGGCCACGACACATTTAAGGTGCACCAGCCGCCTCTACACTATACGCTTACAAACTTCCATGCCCGAACCCGGATTCGAATCAGGAACCTTCCGATCCAGAGTCTAACACCTTAACCACTATACCGGTAACGTCGCACTAGAGCAATACAAAGGGATATTGACGACTGATATTTCCCTTAGGGGCTATATCTCCTAAGGGAAATATCCGAGGACAACACAACGTCTTTTTCAACCACGGTCAGATGACGAGGCAACACCTGAGCTGGCATCCCACTCTCCAAACTTCCATACCCACCCAACGTGAGGACTTTCGGCCACGACACATTTAAGGTGCACCAGCCGCCTCTACACTATACGCTTACAAACTTCCATGCCCGAACCCGGATTCGAATCAGGAACCTTCCGATCCAGAGTCTAACACCTTAACCACTATACCGGTAACGTCGCACTAGAGCAATACAAAGGGATATTGACGACTGATATTTCCCTTAGGGGCTATATCTCCTAAGGGAAATATCCGAGGACAACACAACGTCTTTTTGAACCACGGTCAGATGACGAGGCAACACCCGAGCTGGCATCCCACTCTCCAAACTTCCATACCCACCCAACGTGAGGACTTTCGGCCACGACACATTTAAGGTGCACCAGCCGCCTCTACACTATACGCTTACAAACTTCCATGCCCGAACCCGGATTCGAATCAGGAACCTTCCGATCCAGAGTCTAACACCTTAACCACTATACCGGTAACGTCGCACTAGAGCAATACAAAGGGATATTGACGACTGATATTTCCCTTAGGGGCTATATCTCCTAAGGGAAATATCCGAGGACAACACAACGTCTTTTTCAACCACGGTCAGATGACGAGGCAACACCTGAGCTGGCATCCCACTCTCCAAACTTCCATACCCACCCAACGTGAGGACTTTCGGCCACGACACATTTAAGGTGCACCAGCCGCCTCTACACTATACGCTTACAAACTTCCATGCCCGAACCCGGATTCGAATCAGGAACCTTCCGATCCAGAGTCTAACACCTTAACCACTATACCGGTAACGTCGCACTAGAGCAATACAAAGGGATATTGACGACTGATATTTCCCTTAGGGGCTATATCTCCTAAGGGAAATATCCGAGGACAACAAAACGTCTTTTTGAACCACGGTCAGATGACGAGGCAACACCCGAGCTGGCATCCCACTCTCCAAACTTCCATACCCACCCAACGTGAGGACTTTCGGCCATGACACATTTAAGGTGCACCAGCCGCCTCTACACTATACGCTTACAAACTTCCATGCCCGAACCCGGATTCGAATCAGGAACCTTCCGATCCAGAGTCTAACACCTTAACCACTATACCGGTAACGTCGCACTAGAGCAATACAAAGGGATATTGACGACTGATATTTCCCTTAGGGGCTATATCTCCTAAGGGAAATATCCGAGGACAACACAACGTCTTTTTGAACCACGGTCAGATGACGAGGCAACACCCGAGCTGGCATCCCACTCTCCAAACTTCCATACCCACCCAACGTGAGGACTTTCGGCCACGACACATTTAAGGTGCACCAGCCGCCTCTACACTATACGCTTACAAACTTCCATGCCCGAACCCGGATTCGAATCAGGAACCTTCCGATCCAGAGTCTAACACATTAACCACTATACCGGTAACGTCGCACTAGAGCAATACAAAGGGATATTGACGACTGATATTTCCCTTAGGGGCTATATCTCCTAAGGGAAATATCCGAGGACAACACAACGTCTTTTTGAACCACGGTCAGATGACGAGGCAACACCTGAGCTGGCATCCCATTCTCCAAACTTCCATACCCACCCAACGTGAGGACTTTCGGCCACGACACATTTAAGGTGCACCAGCCGCCTCTACACTATACGCTTACAAACTTCCATGCCCGAACCCGGATTCGAATCAGGAACCTTCCGATCCAGAGTCTAACACCTTAACCACTATACCGGTAACGTCGCACTAGAGCAATACAAAGGGATATTGACGACTGATATTTCCCTTAGGGGCTATATCTCCTAAGGGAAATATCCGAGGACAACACAACGTCTTTTTGAACCACGGTCAGATGACGAGGCAACACCCGAGCTGGCATCCCACTCTCCAAACTTCCATACCCACCCAACGTGAGGACTTTCGGCCACGACACATTTAAGGTGCACCAGCCGCCTCTACACTATACGCTTACAAACTTCCATGCCCGAACCCGGATTCGAATCAGGAACCTTCCGATCCAGAGTCTAACACCTTAACCACTATACCGGTAACGTCGCACTAGAGCAATACAAAGGGATATTGACGACTGATATTTCCCTTAGGGGCTATATCTCCTAAGGGAAATATCCGAGGACAACACAACGTCTTTTTGAACCACGGTCAGATGACGAGGCAACACCCGAGCTGGCATCCCACTCTCCAAACTTCCATACCCACCCAACGTGAGGACTTTCGGCCACGACACATTTAAGGTGCACCAGCCGCCTCTACACTATACGCTTACAAACTTCCATGCCCGAACCCGGATTCGAATCAGGAACCTTCCGATCCAGAGTCTAACACCTTAACCACTATACCGGTAACGTCGCACTAGAGCAATACAAAGGGATATTGACGACTGATATTTCCCTTAGGGGCTATATCTCCTAAGGGAAATATCCGAGGACAACACAACGTCTTTTTGAACCACGGTCAGATGACGAGGCAACACCTGAGCTGGCATCCCACTCTCCAAACTTCCATACCCACCCAACGTGAGGACTTTCGGCCACGACACATTTAAGGTGCACCAGCCGCCTCTACACTATACGCTTACAAACTTCCATGCCCGAACCCGGATTCGAATCAGGAACCTTCCGATCCAGAGTCTAACACCTTAACCACTATACCGGTAACGTCGCACTAGAGCAATACAAAGGGATATTGACGACTGATATTTCCCTTAGGGGCTATATCTCCTAAGGGAAATATCCGAGGACAACACAACGTCTTTTTGAACCACGGTCAGATGACGAGGCAACACCCGAGCTGGCATCCCACTCTCCAAACTTCCATACCCACCCAACGTGAGGACTTTCGGCCACGACACATTTAAGGTGCACCAGCCGCCTCTACACTATACGCTTACAAACTTCCATGCCCGAACCCGGATTCGAATCAGGAACCTTCCGATCCAGAGTCTAACACCTTAACCACTATACCGGTAACGTCGCACTAGAGCAATACAAAGGGATATTGACGACTGATATTTCCCTTAGGGGCTATATCTCCTAAGGGAAATATCCGAGGACAACACAACGTCTTTTTGAACCACGGTCAGATGACGAGGCAACACCCGAGCTGGCATCCCACTCTCCAAACTTCCATACCCACCCAACGTGAGGACTTTCGGCCACGACACATTTAAGGTGCACCAGCCGCCTCTACACTATACGCTTACAAACTTCCATGCCCGAACCCGGATTCGAATCAGGAACCTTCCGATCCAGAGTCTAACACCTTAACCACTATACCGGTAACGTCGCACTAGAGCAATACAAAGGGATATTGACGACTGATATTTCCCTTAGGGGCTATATCTCCTAAGGGAAATATCCGAGGACAACACAACGTCTTTTTCAACCACGGTCAGATGACGAGGCAACACCTGAGCTGGCATCCCACTCTCCAAACTTCCATACCCACCCAACGTGAGGACTTTCGGCCACGACACATTTAAGGTGCACCAGCCGCCTCTACACTATACGCTTACAAACTTCCATGCCCGAACCCGGATTCGAATCAGGAACCTTCCGATCCAGAGTCTAACACCTTAACCACTATACCGGTAACGTCGCACTAGAGCAATACAAAGGGATATTGACGACTGATATTTCCCTTAGGGGCTATATCTCCTAAGGGAAATATCCGAGGACAACACAACGTCTTTTTGAACCACGGTCAGATGACGAGGCAACACCCGAGCTGGCATCCCACTCTCCAAACTTCCATACCCACCCAACGTGAGGACTTTCGGCCACGACACATTTAAGGTGCACCAGCCGCCTCTACACTATACGCTTACAAACTTCCATGCCCGAACCCGGATTCGAATCAGGAACCTTCCGATCCAGAGTCTAACACCTTAACCACTATACCGGTAACGTCGCACTAGAGCAATACAAAGGGATATTGACGACTGATATTTCCCTTAGGGGCTATATCTCCTAAGGGAAATATCCGAGGACAACACAACGTCTTTTTCAACCACGGTCAGATGACGAGGCAACACCTGAGCTGGCATCCCACTCTCCAAACTTCCATACCCACCCAACGTGAGGACTTTCGGCCACGACACATTTAAGGTGCACCAGCCGCCTCTACACTATACGCTTACAAACTTCCATGCCCGAACCCGGATTCGAATCAGGAACCTTCCGATCCAGAGTCTAACACCTTAACCACTATACCGGTAACGTCGCACTAGAGCAATACAAAGGGATATTGACGACTGATATTTCCCTTAGGGGCTATATCTCCTAAGGGAAATATCCGAGGACAACAAAACGTCTTTTTGAACCACGGTCAGATGACGAGGCAACACCCGAACTGGCATCCCACTCTCCAAACTTCCATACCCACCCAACGTGAGGACTTTCGGCCATGACACATTTAAGGTGCACCAGCCGCCTCTACACTATACGCTTACAAACTTCCATGCCCGAACCCGGATTCGAATCAGGAACCTTCCGATCCAGAGTCTAACACCTTAACCACTATACCGGTAACGTCGCACTAGAGCAATACAAAGGGATATTGACGACTGATATTTCCCTTAGGGGCTATATCTCCTAAGGGAAATATCCGAGGACAACACAACGTCTTTTTGAACCACGGTCAGATGACGAGGCAACACCCGAGCTGGCATCCCACTCTCCAAACTTCCATACCCACCCAACGTGAGGACTTTCGGCCACGACACATTTAAGGTGCACCAGCCGCCTCTACACTATACGCTTACAAACTTCCATGCCCGAACCCGGATTCGAATCAGGAACCTTCCGATCCAGAGTCTAACACATTAACCACTATACCGGTAACGTCGCACTAGAGCAATACAAAGGGATATTGACGACTGATATTTCCCTTAGGGGCTATATCTCCTAAGGGAAATATCCGAGGACAACACAACGTCTTTTTGAACCACGGTCAGATGACGAGGCAACACCTGAGCTGGCATCCCACTCTCCAAACTTCCATACCCACCCAACGTGAGGACTTTCGGCCACGACACATTTAAGGTGCACCAGCCGCCTCTACACTATACGCTTACAAACTTCCATGCCCGAACCCGGATTCGAATCAGGAACCTTCCGATCCAGAGTCTAACACCTTAACCACTATACCGGTAACGTCGCACTAGAGCAATACAAAGGGATATTGACGACTGATATTTCCCTTAGGGGCTATATCTCCTAAGGGAAATATCCGAGGACAACACAACGTCTTTTTGAACCACGGTCAGATGACGAGGCAACACCCGAGCTGGCATCCCACTCTCCAAACTTCCATACCCACCCAACGTGAGGACTTTCGGCCACGACACATTTAAGGTGCACCAGCCGCCTCTACACTATACGCTTACAAACTTCCATGCCCGAACCCGGATTCGAATCAGGAACCTTCCGATCCAGAGTCTAACACCTTAACCACTATACCGGTAACGTCGCACTAGAGCAATACAAAGGGATATTGACGACTGATATTTCCCTTAGGGGCTATATCTCCTAAGGGAAATATCCGAGGACAACACAACGTCTTTTTGAACCACGGTCAGATGACGAGGCAACACCCGAGCTGGCATCCCACTCTCCAAACTTCCATACCCACCCAACGTGAGGACTTTCGGCCACGACACATTTAAGGTGCACCAGCCGCCTCTACACTATACGCTTACAAACTTCCATGCCCGAACCCGGATTCGAATCAGGAACCTTCCGATCCAGAGTCTAACACCTTAACCACTATACCGGTAACGTCGCACTAGAGCAATACAAAGGGATATTGACGACTGATATTTCCCTTAGGGGCTATATCTCCTAAGGGAAATATCCGAGGACAACACAACGTCTTTTTGAACCACGGTCAGATGACGAGGCAACACCTGAGCTGGCATCCCACTCTCCAAACTTCCATACCCACCCAACGTGAGGACTTTCGGCCACGACACATTTAAGGTGCACCAGCCGCCTCTACACTATACGCTTACAAACTTCCATGCCCGAACCCGGATTCGAATCAGGAACCTTCCGATCCAGAGTCTAACACCTTAACCACTATACCGGTAACGTCGCACTAGAGCAATACAAAGGGATATTGACGACTGATATTTCCCTTAGGGGCTATATCTCCTAAGGGAAATATCCGAGGACAACACAACGTCTTTTTGAACCACGGTCAGATGACGAGGCAACACCCGAGCTGGCATCCCACTCTCCAAACTTCCATACCCACCCAACGTGAGGACTTTCGGCCACGACACATTTAAGGTGCACCAGCCGCCTCTACACTATACGCTTACAAACTTCCATGCCCGAACCCGGATTCGAATCAGGAACCTTCCGATCCAGAGTCTAACACCTTAACCACTATACCGGTAACGTCGCACTAGAGCAATACAAAGGGATATTGACGACTGATATTTCCCTTAGGGGCTATATCTCCTAAGGGAAATATCCGAGGACAACACAACGTCTTTTTGAACCACGGTCAGATGACGAGGCAACACCCGAGCTGGCATCCCACTCTCCAAACTTCCATACCCACCCAACGTGAGGACTTTCGGCCACGACACATTTAAGGTGCACCAGCCGCCTCTACACTATACGCTTACAAACTTCCATGCCCGAACCCGGATTCGAATCAGGAACCTTCCGATCCAGAGTCTAACACCTTAACCACTATACCGGTAACGTCGCACTAGAGCAATACAAAGGGATATTGACGACTGATATTTCCCTTAGGGGCTATATCTCCTAAGGGAAATATCCGAGGACAACACAACGTCTTTTTCAACCACGGTCAGATGACGAGGCAACACCTGAGCTGGCATCCCACTCTCCAAACTTCCATACCCACCCAACGTGAGGACTTTCGGCCACGACACATTTAAGGTGCACCAGCCGCCTCTACACTATACGCTTACAAACTTCCATGCCCGAACCCGGATTCGAATCAGGAACCTTCCGATCCAGAGTCTAACACCTTAACCACTATACCGGTAACGTCGCACTAGAGCAATACAAAGGGATATTGACGACTGATATTTCCCTTAGGGGCTATATCTCCTAAGGGAAATATCCGAGGACAACACAACGTCTTTTTGAACCACGGTCAGATGACGAGGCAACACCCGAGCTGGCATCCCACTCTCCAAACTTCCATACCCACCCAACGTGAGGACTTTCGGCCACGACACATTTAAGGTGCACCAGCCGCCTCTACACTATACGCTTACAAACTTCCATGCCCGAACCCGGATTCGAATCAGGAACCTTCCGATCCAGAGTCTAACACCTTAACCACTATACCGGTAACGTCGCACTAGAGCAATACAAAGGGATATTGACGACTGATATTTCCCTTAGGGGCTATATCTCCTAAGGGAAATATCCGAGGACAACACAACGTCTTTTTGAACCACGGTCAGATGACGAGGCAACACCCGAGCTGTCATCCCACTCTCCAAACTTCCATACCCACCCAACGTGAGGACTTTCGGCCACGACACATTTAAGGTGCACCAGCCGCCTCTACACTATACGCTTACAAACTTCCATGCCCGAACCCGGATTCGAATCAGGAACCTTCCGATCCAGAGTCTAACACCTTAACCACTATACCGGTAACGTCGCACTAGAGCAATACAAAGGGATATTGACGACTGATATTTCCCTTAGGGGCTATATCTCCTAAGGGAAATATCCGAGGACAACACAACGTCTTTTTGAACCACGGTCAGATGACGAGGCAACACCTGAGCTGGCATCCCACTCTCCAAACTTCCATACCCACCCAACGTGAGGACTTTCGGCCACGACACATTTAAGGTGCACCAGCCGCCTCTACACTATACGCTTACAAACTTCCATGCCCGAACCCGGATTCGAATCAGGAACCTTCCGATCCAGAGTCTAACACCTTAACCACTATACCGGTAACGTCGCACTAGAGCAATACAAAGGGATATTGACGACTGATATTTCCCTTAGGGGCTATATCTCCTAAGGGAAATATCCGAGGACAACACAACGTCTTTTTGAACCACGGTCAGATGACGAGGCAACACCCGAGCTGGCATCCCACTCTCCAAACTTCCATACCCACCCAACGTGAGGACTTTCGGCCACGACACATTTAAGGTGCACCAGCCGCCTCTACACTATACGCTTACAAACTTCCATGCCCGAACCCGGATTCGAATCAGGAACCTTCCGATCCAGAGTCTAACACCTTAACCACTATACCGGTAACGTCGCACTAGAGCAATACAAAGGGATATTGACGACTGATATTTCCCTTAGGGGCTATATCTCCTAAGGGAAATATCCGAGGACAACACAACGTCTTTTTGAACCACGGTCAGATGACGAGGCAACACCCGAGCTGGCATCCCACTCTCCAAACTTCCATACCCACCCAACGTGAGGACTTTCGGCCACGACACATTTAAGGTGCACCAGCCGCCTCTACACTATACGCTTACAAACTTCCATGCCCGAACCCGGATTCGAATCAGGAACCTTCCGATCCAGAGTCTAACACCTTAACCACTATACCGGTAACGTCGCACTAGAGCAATACAAAGGGATATTGACGACTGATATTTCCCTTAGGGGCTATATCTCCTAAGGGAAATATCCGAGGACAACACAACGTCTTTTTGAACCACGGTCAGATGACGAGGCAACACCTGAGCTGGCATCCCACTCTCCAAACTTCCATACCCACCCAACGTGAGGACTTTCGGCCACGACACATTTAAGGTGCACCAGCCGCCTCTACACTATACGCTTACAAACTTCCATGCCCGAACCCGGATTCGAATCAGGAACCTTCCGATCCAGAGTCTAACACCTTAACCACTATACCGGTAACGTCGCACTAGAGCAATACAAAGGGATATTGACGACTGATATTTCCCTTAGGGGCTATATCTCCTAAGGGAAATATCCGAGGACAACACAACGTCTTTTTGAACCACGGTCAGATGACGAGGCAACACCCGAGCTGGCATCCCACTCTCCAAACTTCCATACCCACCCAACGTGAGGACTTTCGGCCACGACACATTTAAGGTGCACCAGCCGCCTCTACACTATACGCTTACAAACTTCCATGCCCGAACCCGGATTCGAATCAGGAACCTTCCGATCCAGAGTCTAACACCTTAACCACTATACCGGTAACGTCGCACTAGAGCAATACAAAGGGATATTGACGACTGATATTTCCCTTAGGGGCTATATCTCCTAAGGGAAATATCCGAGGACAACACAACGTCTTTTTGAACCACGGTCAGATGACGAGGCAACACCCGAGCTGGCATCCCACTCTCCAAACTTCCATACCCACCCAACGTGAGGACTTTCGGCCACGACACATTTAAGGTGCACCAGCCGCCTCTACACTATACGCTTACAAACTTCCATGCCCGAACCCGGATTCGAATCAGGAACCTTCCGATCCAGAGTCTAACACCTTAACCACTATACCGGTAACGTCGCACTAGAGCAATACAAAGGGATATTGACGACTGATATTTCCCTTAGGGGCTATATCTCCTAAGGGAAATATCCGAGGACAACACAACGTCTTTTTGAACCACGGTCAGATGACGAGGCAACACCCGAGCTGGCATCCCACTCTCCAAACTTCCATACCCACCCAACGTGAGGACTTTCGGCCACGACACATTTAAGGTGCACCAGCCGCCTCTACACTATACGCTTACAAACTTCCATGCCCGAACCCGGATTCGAATCAGGAACCTTCCGATCCAGAGTCTAACACCTTAACCACTATACCGGTAACGTCGCACTAGAGCAATACAAAGGGATATTGACGACTGATATTTCCCTTAGGGGCTATATCTCCTAAGGGAAATATCCGAGGACAACACAACGTCTTTTTCAACCACGGTCAGATGACGAGGCAACACCTGAGCTGGCATCCCACTCTCCAAACTTCCATACCCACCCAACGTGAGGACTTTCGGCCACGACACATTTAAGGTGCACCAGCCGCCTCTACACTATACGCTTACAAACTTCCATGCCCGAACCCGGATTCGAATCAGGAACCTTCCGATCCAGAGTCTAACACCTTAACCACTATACCGGTAACGTCGCACTAGAGCAATACAAAGGGATATTGACGACTGATATTTCCCTTAGGGGCTATATCTCCTAAGGGAAATATCCGAGGACAACACAACGTCTTTTTCAACCACGGTCAGATGACGAGGCAACACCTGAGCTGGCATCCCACTCTCCAAACTTCCATACCCACCCAACGTGAGGACTTTCGGCCACGACACATTTAAGGTGCACCAGCCGCCTCTACACTATACGCTTACAAACTTCCATGCCCGAACCCGGATTCGAATCAGGAACCTTCCGATCCAGAGTCTAACACCTTAACCACTATACCGGTAACGTCGCACTAGAGCAATACAAAGGGATATTGACGACTGATATTTCCCTTAGGGGCTATATCTCCTAAGGGAAATATCCGAGGACAACACAACGTCTTTTTGAACCACGGTCAGATGACGAGGCAACACCCGAGCTGGCATCCCACTCTCCAAACTTCCATACCCACCCAACGTGAGGACTTTCGGCCACGACACATTTAAGGTGCACCAGCCGCCTCTACACTATACGCTTACAAACTTCCATGCCCGAACCCGGATTCGAATCAGGAACCTTCCGATCCAGAGTCTAACACCTTAACCACTATACCGGTAACGTCGCACTAGAGCAATACAAAGGGATATTGACGACTGATATTTCCCTTAGGGGCTATATCTCCTAAGGGAAATATCCGAGGACAACACAACGTCTTTTTGAACCACGGTCAGATGACGAGGCAACACCTGAGCTGGCATCCCACTCTCCAAACTTCCATACCCACCCAACGTGAGGACTTTCGGCCACGACACATTTAAGGTGCACCAGCCGCCTCTACACTATACGCTTACAAACTTCCATGCCCGAACCCGGATTCGAATCAGGAACCTTCCGATCCAGAGTCTAACACCTTAACCACTATACCGGTAACGTCGCACTAGAGCAATACAAAGGGATATTGACGACTGATATTTCCCTTAGGGGCTATATCTCCTAAGGGAAATATCCGAGGACAACACAACGTCTTTTTGAACCACGGTCAGATGACGAGGCAACACCCGAGCTGGCATCCCACTCTCCAAACTTCCATACCCACCCAACGTGAGGACTTTCGGCCACGACACATTTAAGGTGCACCAGCCGCCTCTACACTATACGCTTACAAACTTCCATGCCCGAACCCGGATTCGAATCAGGAACCTTCCGATCCAGAGTCTAACACCTTAACCACTATACCGGTAACGTCGCACTAGAGCAATACAAAGGGATATTGACGACTGATATTTCCCTTAGGGGCTATATCTCCTAAGGGAAATATCCGAGGACAACACAACGTCTTTTTGAACCACGGTCAGATGACGAGGCAACACCCGAGCTGGCATCCCACTCTCCAAACTTCCATACCCACCCAACGTGAGGACTTTCGGCCACGACACATTTAAGGTGCACCAGCCGCCTCTACACTATACGCTTACAAACTTCCATGCCCGAACCCGGATTCGAATCAGGAACCTTCCGATCCAGAGTCTAACACCTTAACCACTATACCGGTAACGTCGCACTAGAGCAATACAAAGGGATATTGACGACTGATATTTCCCTTAGGGGCTATATCTCCTAAGGGAAATATCCGAGGACAACACAACGTCTTTTTGAACCACGGTCAGATGACGAGGCAACACCCGAGCTGGCATCCCACTCTCCAAACTTCCATACCCACCCAACGTGAGGACTTTCGGCCACGACACATTTAAGGTGCACCAGCCGCCTCTACACTATACGCTTACAAACTTCCATGCCCGAACCCGGATTCGAATCAGGAACCTTCCGATCCAGAGTCTAACACCTTAACCACTATACCGGTAACGTCGCACTAGAGCAATACAAAGGGATATTGACGACTGATATTTCCCTTAGGGGCTATATCTCCTAAGGGAAATATCCGAGGACAACACAACGTCTTTTTCAACCACGGTCAGATGACGAGGCAACACCTGAGCTGGCATCCCACTCTCCAAACTTCCATACCCACCCAACGTGAGGACTTTCGGCCACGACACATTTAAGGTGCACCAGCCGCCTCTACACTATACGCTTACAAACTTCCATGCCCGAACCCGGATTCGAATCAGGAACCTTCCGATCCAGAGTCTAACACCTTAACCACTATACCGGTAACGTCGCACTAGAGCAATACAAAGGGATATTGACGACTGATATTTCCCTTAGGGGCTATATCTCCTAAGGGAAATATCCGAGGACAACACAACGTCTTTTTGAACCACGGTCAGATGACGAGGCAACACCCGAGCTGGCATCCCACTCTCCAAACTTCCATACCCACCCAACGTGAGGACTTTCGGCCACGACACATTTAAGGTGCACCAGCCGCCTCTACACTATACGCTTACAAACTTCCATGCCCGAACCCGGATTCGAATCAGGAACCTTCCGATCCAGAGTCTAACACCTTAACCACTATACCGGTAACGTCGCACTAGAGCAATACAAAGGGATATTGACGACTGATATTTCCCTTAGGGGCTATATCTCCTAAGGGAAATATCCGAGGACAACACAACGTCTTTTTGAACCACGGTCAGATGACGAGGCAACACCCGAGCTGTCATCCCACTCTCCAAACTTCCATACCCACCCAACGTGAGGACTTTCGGCCACGACACATTTAAGGTGCACCAGCCGCCTCTACACTATACGCTTACAAACTTCCATGCCCCAACCCGGATTCGAATCAGGAACCTTCCGATCCAGAGTCTAACACCTTAACCACTATACCGGTAACGTCGCACTAGAGCAATACAAAGGGATATTGACGACTGATATTTCCCTTAGGGGCTATATCTCCTAAGGGAAATATCCGAGGACAACACAACGTCTTTTTGAACCACGGTCAGATGACGAGGCAACACCTGAGCTGGCATCCCACTCTCCAAACTTCCATACCCACCCAACGTGAGGACTTTCGGCCACGACACATTTAAGGTGCACCAGCCGCCTCTACACTATACGCTTACAAACTTCCATGCCCGAACCCGGATTCGAATCAGGAACCTTCCGATCCAGAGTCTAACACCTTAACCACTATACCGGTAACGTCGCACTAGAGCAATACAAAGGGATATTGACGACTGATATTTCCCTTAGGGGCTATATCTCCTAAGGGAAATATCCGAGGACAACACAACGTCTTTTTGAACCACGGTCAGATGACGAGGCAACACCCGAGCTGGCATCCCACTCTCCAAACTTCCATACCCACCCAACGTGAGGACTTTCGGCCACGACACATTTAAGGTGCACCAGCCGCCTCTACACTATACGCTTACAAACTTCCATGCCCGAACCCGGATTCGAATCAGGAACCTTCCGATCCAGAGTCTAACACCTTAACCACTATACCGGTAACGTCGCACTAGAGCAATACAAAGGGATATTGACGACTGATATTTCCCTTAGGGGCTATATCTCCTAAGGGAAATATCCGAGGACAACACAACGTCTTTTTGAACCACGGTCAGATGACGAGGCAACACCCGAGCTGGCATCCCACTCTCCAAACTTCCATACCCACCCAACGTGAGGACTTTCGGCCACGACACATTTAAGGTGCACCAGCCGCCTCTACACTATACGCTTACAAACTTCCATGCCCGAACCCGGATTCGAATCAGGAACCTTCCGATCCAGAGTCTAACACCTTAACCACTATACCGGTAACGTCGCACTAGAGCAATACAAAGGGATATTGACGACTGATATTTCCCTTAGGGGCTATATCTCCTAAGGGAAATATCCGAGGACAACACAACGTCTTTTTGAACCACGGTCAGATGACGAGGCAACACCTGAGCTGGCATCCCACTCTCCAAACTTCCATACCCACCCAACGTGAGGACTTTCGGCCACGACACATTTAAGGTGCACCAGCCGCCTCTACACTATACGCTTACAAACTTCCATGCCCGAACCCGGATTCGAATCAGGAACCTTCCGATCCAGAGTCTAACACCTTAACCACTATACCGGTAACGTCGCACTAGAGCAATACAAAGGGATATTGACGACTGATATTTCCCTTAGGGGCTATATCTCCTAAGGGAAATATCCGAGGACAACACAACGTCTTTTTGAACCACGGTCAGATGACGAGGCAACACCCGAGCTGGCATCCCACTCTCCAAACTTCCATACCCACCCAACGTGAGGACTTTCGGCCACGACACATTTAAGGTGCACCAGCCGCCTCTACACTATACGCTTACAAACTTCCATGCCCGAACCCGGATTCGAATCAGGAACCTTCCGATCCAGAGTCTAACACCTTAACCACTATACCGGTAACGTCGCACTAGAGCAATACAAAGGGATATTGACGACTGATATTTCCCTTAGGGGCTATATCTCCTAAGGGAAATATCCGAGGACAACACAACGTCTTTTTGAACCACGGTCAGATGACGAGGCAACACCCGAGCTGGCATCCCACTCTCCAAACTTCCATACCCACCCAACGTGAGGACTTTCGGCCACGACACATTTAAGGTGCACCAGCCGCCTCTACACTATACGCTTACAAACTTCCATGCCCGAACCCGGATTCGAATCAGGAACCTTCCGATCCAGAGTCTAACACCTTAACCACTATACCGGTAACGTCGCACTAGAGCAATACAAAGGGATATTGACGACTGATATTTCCCTTAGGGGCTATATCTCCTAAGGGAAATATCCGAGGACAACACAACGTCTTTTTGAACCACGGTCAGATGACGAGGCAACACCCGAGCTGGCATCCCACTCTCCAAACTTCCATACCCACCCAACGTGAGGACTTTCGGCCACGACACATTTAAGGTGCACCAGCCGCCTCTACACTATACGCTTACAAACTTCCATGCCCGAACCCGGATTCGAATCAGGAACCTTCCGATCCAGAGTCTAACACCTTAACCACTATACCGGTAACGTCGCACTAGAGCAATACAAAGGGATATTGACGACTGATATTTCCCTTAGGGGCTATATCTCCTAAGGGAAATATCCGAGGACAACACAACGTCTTTTTGAACCACGGTCAGATGACGAGGCAACACCTGAGCTGGCATCCCACTCTCCAAACTTCCATACCCACCCAACGTGAGGACTTTCGGCCACGACACATTTAAGGTGCACCAGCCGCCTCTACACTATACGCTTACAAACTTCCATGCCCGAACCCGGATTCGAATCAGGAACCTTCCGATCCAGAGTCTAACACCTTAACCACTATACCGGTAACGTCGCACTAGAGCAATACAAAGGGATATTGACGACTGATATTTCCCTTAGGGGCTATATCTCCTAAGGGAAATATCCGAGGACAACACAACGTCTTTTTGAACCACGGTCAGATGACGAGGCAACACCTGAGCTGGCATCCCACTCTCCAAACTTCCATACCCACCCAACGTGAGGACTTTCGGCCACGACACATTTAAGGTGCACCAGCCGCCTCTACACTATACGCTTACAAACTTCCATGCCCGAACCCGGATTCGAATCAGGAACCTTCCGATCCAGAGTCTAACACCTTAACCACTATACCGGTAACGTCGCACTAGAGCAATACAAAGGGATATTGACGACTGATATTTCCCTTAGGGGCTATATCTCCTAAGGGAAATATCCGAGGACAACACAACGTCTTTTTGAACCACGGTCAGATGACGAGGCAACACCCGAGCTGGCATCCCACTCTCCAAACTTCCATACCCACCCAACGTGAGGACTTACGGCCACGACAGATTTAAGATGCACCAGCCGCCTGTACACCGTACGCTTGCAAACTTCCGTGCAGACCCGGATTCGTACCAGGAACGAAAAAAATGGGGGAATTATGAGTTTAATCAGATTTGAAATTAAACCAATTCCAGGAATGCATTTTAGTTTTCGATAGCCTTTCGCGCTTGGTAGTGCAGCGGACTTGCAACCGGAGTGTTGCGAGTTCGAATCCAACCAGAGTGTCATATACATGGTGCCCGTAAATTCTGCAGTGGCCTCCAATCTTCTCACTTTGGTGTGGTTTGGAAGTTCAAAGAGTGGGGTGACAGCGCAGGTGGTAGCTCGTCATCTGTTCGAAATGACGTGGTGTTTCCCAAAGATCTTTCCCTTTACGTTTGATCTCGTACCTTCGAAAATAACCCGTTATGACGCTGCAGTGCAACATTAATTAAATCCCCAAGCTAACCCAGAGTCTTGAGCAAAATGCCACGCTTGGAGACACTTCAGTTCTAGGAATTGTCAAGAGGTTCCTGAAAGGATATTGTCATTTCTTAAGAGGTAATGTGTCAAGCGGGAACACGAAGACATCCACTTCCACTCAGCCCCAGGCCATGTCACCGAAATGGGAAGAGTTGACATTCCATTCCTTTCGGAGAACCGCAGCACCGTTAAACCAGGTCTCGGCGACAACCGTCATTTTTCACTCCACCCAATAACCGAAAAGGACATCGGGAGGAAATGGGAAGCCACGCCATTCGGGTCCTGTTCGTCAGCTGCCAGATTAGGCACAACTACGCCTTACGGAATACCTGCAACTAGGGATGCGACATCGACAGCAAAACATCGATGTTGATAAAACATCGCCCCAAAACCATCGATGTTCAAAATTAGAACATCGATGTTGATAATACATCGCTCCCAAACTATCGATGTTTTTAAACTTTTTTCCTTCATTTCTTAAAACTCGCTTAGCAACCTCAAACATTAATGTTCGCCGATGGGGGGGGGGATATTTAATTTGTCATTTACCGTGGTTATTAATTTACAACTAAGACTTTTTTTAACAGTCGATAATAAGTATAAGAGAAATTAATATATCTTTTATTTTTAAATTGAATAATTTGAAAGAAAGTAATATTTACAACAATATGACACAGGTACTACTTACTATAAGTATAATTGGGTAAGTATAATAATAGGCTCCAAAAAATGACTGTAAATACATCGATGTTTGGAAACATCGACATAGAAGTCGCATCCCTACTTTCCAGACCCTTCACCCTTGGCCAATTGGGTCTAAAAGTATGTTCAATTTACTGAATATAAAAATTATGATACTTGGTTATTTTTAAAATGGTACTTTTAACTTTTAAAAATAAAACATCAACAACGTATATACGTTGACGAGTACAAACATCAATGTTAAAAAAAACATCGACTCCAATACATCGATGTTTTTTTTAAAAACATCGACATCGATGTCGCATTTTTAGTTCACACCCCTTAATGTTGCAGGCGTCATTGAAAAACACCAGAATCAACATTCCAAGAGGGAGACGGATTCTCCCCCCCCCCTCAGAGGAAGCTAAACCGGGGATACGAGACGAGGAAGCCATGGGTGCGAAGTGGCGAGGGAAAAGCACTCGTAAGACAGCTGTACGGTGAAGTTAAACACCGGTGGAAAAAAAACGAGCAGTGGAGAAAGGCTTGTTTTTTTTTATGAACATTCGTTCATTGAATGTTCCATGCACATATTGTGTATGTAGTCTTCCTGTTGTTAATCGAGACTTTTCAAGTTGTAATAATAAACTTGTAAAGGTATCCAGCTGAGTCCGACTTCAGTTTATTACTGTTATGCAAATAAACGCCATAATGCATAATGGATGTTTCAAAGTGAACTGGATAAATACATTTCTTTGGATGCATTTCTTTTACAATTGTTACCCAACTCTAATTGCATGACACTTCTCTCGGAGACGTTTTCTGACAAGCTAAATATAGAGGACACAATTTTTTGTGTGGTTCATGTGGCAAATTACTGAACGAAAAAGAGGTGACCCATGTAGTAAGCGGCTCGTCGATATGGCGAATCGTACGAGGGAAATTCTGTTGTATTTTTTTTATCAATGGAGCAGATATCGTCGGCTTAGAGTAGAAACTCATAACGGACGAACAAAACAGTCAAAAGAAAGCTGTCTAAAGAGTGAAAATTCATCTCATAAATAAAAGTTATTAGCATTCGTTTGTGTAGTGTATCTTAGGAACAGTCGCGGTGTTCCTCGTCATTATGAAAATAAACATGTAATGTCTCCGAAAAATGTCAGTTACTCAGTTTCTGCTCTAGGCCAACACTATATCTGTAAAACGAGCAATGGTAGCCTTTTTATGTCTACGGTATCATATGACTAAAGTTAGAGTCACATGACATTTAGACTCCTTTCGTCTACCGGGTGAAAATGAACATTCACCGTCTGATGGATCCACGGGACTGGAGAAGACAACCCTCCATAGTTTCATCATTTCATTGGAGGGTGGAGTGTCATTCTAGATAGATGTTGACACTGTCACCCGACCGTGGTTCAAAATCTGCTGTCCACATATATTTGCCTTCGGGATTGATCCCAGACCGTCGTCAATACCAGTTGTGTTGTTCCAGTGCGATGTCTAACTGAACCTACTACTTCCCTTTGGAACGCTGACATTTTTACTTTACGATAAGAACGGTAGAGAGGTAGTTAATGAAGGTCACACTGGAGGAACACGACGAGCTATTGGCGACGGTCCGGGATCAATCTCGAAGGGAAGGATCAAAATACACCTCGTTATTTCGCACCATGCTCGGATAACGAGAGCAACAACTGAGCTGGTACCCCACTCTCCAAACTTCCACACCGGGCCGACGTGAGGATATTGAATGCCACGAGAGATTTTACGTGCACAGCTCCCGTGCACACGGCAGTCTTTGATTTGATTCTAACTAGCAACCTTCTAATAGATAGTTAATGTGCCACTCATCCAATCGGATTACCGCGACCCAATTTAGTATCGGTGAAAAGAGCGCCAAGCGTCGCCAAAACGGAGGTGTATCAAATTATTGACAACGACGGAATTTTCTTACGTTTGCTGTTGATTTAATTTGAAAGACTCAAATACGCCGTTTTCACGACCAAATTCTTTTAAATTGTTCGGTTGTTTTCAAAGGTTTCTTGAAAGGTGGCTGTGGTTTTAAGATTACACTATGTTAAGTATAATAAGTATAAATCAATACAATAAATCAATATACGTCGATAATGACTAAAAAAATTTCATACATAATTTTTTAAATATTTTTATTATTTAAATTATTTAAATTATTAATTATATTATTTAAATTATTAATTATATTATTTAAATTATTAATTATATTATTTAAATTACTTAATCAAATTAGTAACTAAATTATTAAATTATAAAAAATAATTATTTAAATGAATTTTATTTTTATTATTATTATTATTTTATATTTTTAATAAGTATAGATCTTCGAATCCGGGGTTAGGGCATGGATGTATATTGTGCTGTCCTTACGAAGTATAAATTGTTAGCGGCAATGATGGTCCTCCCATTGGGTGCTCCTTCACAAGTGTCCATCACTTCCGGCCTTGTAGTGGCCTATGATTGAGTTCATATGTGCCCGCCATTGGAAAAAAAAATATTTATAGATCTGGCCATTCGAATAAATCTTGACAGCTGAATTTAAATTAATTTTCAAATCTATTAAACACATTTTTTTCTCCGATTGTGTATTTAAATAGTTTGTGCACATGAAACGCTACAACTCCAAATGTACTCTATGTTTCTGAATGAAATAGAGTGATTTTTGTTTTGGAGGGCCTAGAAGAGGACATAACAAAGAGGAGGACAAGCAAAGGGGCAGTCGTGGAGCAGAGTGTATGTATGCCCTAGCAACCATCGAGTTGTAGACAGGTTCCATTCCTGTTATGTGCACTTCTCTCTTTGTATTTCTCTTTTCAGAGTCATTAAAGCCTTTAATGTGTGAAAGTCTATTACTTGATATTGTATATCTCGTTAATGTCCAAATATGGCCCTTGCGCCATAAAACACCAAAACAAACAGACCTCGAAAGAAAAACTTTCCAGAGAGATTTCAGTGTCGTGGCGGTGATAACAAATTTAAAAAATTCATGTTTCATTCAACATTATTCTCAATATCTCATAAGTGGAATGGTAAATCGCATATCCTTTAGTTCAGGCCTTGGTTTATACATATAGGACACTTTATGAAATAGAATCTTCCAACCAACCCCAAAATTTAGGCAAATGTACTTTTCAGTTGTCATGTTTCTCATTTTTTATATACATTTGCCACTAAGGTAAAGCGAGGAGAGATGCTCACAAAGAGGGTCAGGGGGAAAGAGTTGAGTGCGCGCGCAGCGGCTCCGTATAGTTGTACAACAGCAGTAGTGGAGTGTCTACTTGAAAGTGCAGGTTGTTTGTTCCGAGCGTGTAGGATAAAACATCGCTATTTTACATTGTTTTCCCAAGATAAGCACTTGAATTTTCATCTCTCTTTCTCTAAATTTTATAGAATGGCACTAGTACAAAATATTTTTTAAGTAAACGGTGTCTCATGAGGCTACTAACCTATACGAACATTGCTAACACCAACGGTTCTTTCTAGAAGTGGCCATGTTTAAATTAAAGGCCGCGCAATCTCTCCTACCGAAATGGGAGAGTTTGTGCATCTGCTACTTAGGAGAGATGGCGCACTGTTCCCATTCGTTTTCATGCTAGGAGAGATTACGCAGCTTATTGGAAATTTTGCATAAATTACAAATTATATATAAAACAAGAATGAATTAATTTTGAAACAGTTTTTGAAATAATTTTGGTAATACATTAATTTGCTGAAAAATAATTTTGTAAAAAATAATAAAGTTGTTATATTAACCTTTATTGGCGGGGCAGATTAACTTTTGTTACCACTAAAATATCGTTTACACCAGCGGCATGGTGGATGTTATCCCCCTTTAAGTGTCATTATTATTGTTAACAATTTAAGTGTAGTTTTTATTAAGAACAATCTCTCCAACCCACGTGCGCAATCTCTCCGACCCTATGAGGACAGATTGCGCAAAATAGCTTTCTTGGTTTTACGATAACTGTTGTATTCGATTAAAGCATAACAACAAAATAGCAATTCAAATGCATAAAACACAGAGATGAAGTCACAATTATTCATGAATAGTTTAGCAAAAAATTGATAATTAGATTGTTTTTTATTATTCTGTCCAATTGTGCGCAGACTCTCCTAGCTTTACCTTATTTGAATATTTCAGAATAATTTGTAGTGTTTCTTATTTTGCAATGCGTTTCTATAAGTTCTTTTACCTCAAAAAGAAAAATAATTCGAACATCTTTTTCAATAAAAGGCCTCCGAACGTAGAAACGAAACATCTCTCTGGCAACCCTGTCCTTCGGGTCAGACGTCAGAGGGGAGAGAAGACAGCACACAAGAAGACTCCTGCAACTTTTATTCTAAAAGATCGAATCAATTTCCTAGAAGGTCTTTTAATGTCGTCTTTCATCAGCCCTAAGAGGTTTCCCTTTTGCTGAGAGATACATCTTTTCACATCCGACTCGACTGCCTTTCGACCCCCTTCGCTGTGCTTTGGAGGAAAAGTGACTTTGACAGGGGAGGACGCCCGATTTCCGACCCAACAATCTCTGCGCGCAAGTATTCCCGCGACAGTGTTTCTCAACTGTTTGGCATCCATTATATCGGGACGAGTGGTTTTCCTCGAATATGTAGTTTTGATTCTATTTTAATCTTACTAGCCACCTCGGCGTTGCCCGTGCCAGTTGCTTTTGTGGGTTTGCTTCGCAAACCAAATGGGAATTCGTAGCCTATTGGGTGACAGCCATTAAGGATTCCCATTTGGTTTGCGAATTTGTAGCCCATTGGATAACAGCCATAACAGAGTTAGCTGCCCATGTTGTTCGTTTGCCTCGCAAACCAAATGGGCGATGCACGTGACAGTTCTTTTCGTGGTTGTCACATTGCCCGTGAAGTTGGTTTGCTTCGCAAACCAAAAGATATAAATATTTAATTGATAAATTACTTATTAAAAGAAAATCAAACGTAAAAGGTAGTTATCAGGTGTAAAAGTTTTTACTAATTAAAAATTTCAATTCCTTTAAAATTTTTATTCCATCTTCAACGATTGCTGCGATAGAAAAAAGCTCTGAACTCTCCGGTGATAACTTTAATAATTTATTTTTTCCCCCTCGAATGCGTTTCTCAGGAAATCAAAATGAATGAATCTCGAATGAAACGAAGGTCATTCGAATCTGTTCATTCTCATTCGAGACGGAAGGTGAAAAAACTTCTTCATTTCCCAAAAGAAGAAAGAATGGAGAAAAAACTATAAAATTCATTTTAAAATGTTCTGGATTGAACCCAAAAGTAAATAGTAGTGATGGAAAAATAAAATAAACCGGGCTACTATTCCCCTACACAAAAATGAGAAATTGTATCATCAGGGCATGTATAATCAACTCCTTCATTTTCAAAAATATCTTACTAATTATTTTTTACTATTTTATTGTACTATTTTTTGGTATTTAATTTAAATTTGAATAGGAGAAATTTGTTCCATTTCAATCTCTTTTAACTGGGAGCTATGAAGTATTTCCAATACACTTCCAGCACTTGTTCTAAACTTGACTGGTATGGGCTGGAAGGTGTTATTATCAACCGGCGTGTGCATGGGGAAGCGGCTGGTGTACGTTAAATATGTCGCGACCACGAATATTCTCACGTTGACGTGGTGTGGAAGTTGAGAGAGATTGGTGCGAGCTCAGGTATTGACCTCGTCATCTGTCCGTGCTTCAAAGTGACGAAGCGTTGTCCTTCGACCTTTCCCTTTAGGATGGATCCCGGACCGTCATCAACAGCCCATTGTATCGCTCTAGTGTGACGTTAATTATCTGCCAACCTCTTTGCTGTGCTTGGCGAAGCTTGGTCAAATATGGCCCTTACGCATTCAAACCCAGAATCAACCAGCTGTAATATGTTTGAGTGTTTTAAAACCCGTCTTTGGTTTTTGGACTCAATGCCTTCTTTCAAACATCAGTGAAAAGATAGCATCGAGTGTCACCAACGTGTACTAAAACCAAATCTCCAATGTCGAGTGCGCGTCTTTCTAAAAATGAGTTTAGTTTTATCGTCATCTTTACGATAATGAACAATTTTTCCTCAGCTATTGTTTCTTGTGAAGTATTTCGGCACCCATTTCTCGTGTTTCCGATGCACCCTCCTCCGCACCGGAAGTGAGTGGTTCCGAAGAACAACCGGAAGGCCTCCCTCAGATTGCGGCGTACCGCGGGACCGTAATTGAGAAATGAACCGACCGTAAATGAGTTTTTCAGCAATCAGTTCTTTTGATTATTATAATGGGGGAAACGGATTCGGAGGTAGGGCAAGAAAAGGAAGCGGTTTCGTATATCTAATACCGGTTTAGGAACTCTCCATATTACGAGTGGCCTGGAGGTAGTAAACTCTTCTATTATAACAGGAATAATTTGTTTGTGTTTCTTCCCGCAAAGCCCTGACGAATCTATGGCACTTAGAGTAATGGTCCAAATTTTTTGTAATTTTTGGGTCGCGGCAAATTTTAAAATTCAATCTAGATGGTAATGGTAATTTTAGTTAACGTCGTACTAGAGCAACACAACGGACTATTGACGACGGTCCGGTATCGGTTAGGGAGGCGACATCGATGTCAATGTTTTGAAAAAATCTATGTTTTTTAAAAAACATCGATGTATTGGGGTCGATGTTTTGGTAACATCGATGTTTATACTTGTCGATGTTTTTACGTTGTCGATGTTTTATTTTTAAATGAAAAAAAGTACCGTTATAAAAATAACCAATTAGCATAATTTTTATAATTAGCAAATTGAACAAATTTTTAGACCTAAGTGACCAAGGATGAAGGGTGTGAAAAGTAGAGATGCGACATCGATGTCGATGTATTCTAAACATTGATGTTTTAGAAAAAACATCGATGTATTGGAGCCGATGTCACATCACTCGTTGCTAAACCAGTTTTAAGAAATGGGGAAACAAGTTTAAATACACTGAATTTTAAAAACAGCGATGGTTTGGGAGAAATGTACTATCAACATCGATGTTTTAATTTGGAACATCGATGTTTTGCCGTCGATGTCGCATCAATAGATGATAAACCAATTTTAAGAAATGGGGGGAAAAAGATTAAATACACTCTATTTTAAAAACTTCGATGGTTTGTGGGCGATATATTATCAACATCCATGTTTTAATTTTGAACATCGATGTTTTGCTGTCGATGTCGCATCAATAGTTGGTAAACCAGTTTTAAGAAATGGGGAAAAAAAATTAAATACACTGAATTTTAAAAACATCGATGTTTTAATTTTGATCATCGATGTTTCAAAACATCGATGTTTTGCTTTCGATGTCGCATCCCTAGTATCGGTCCCTTAAGGGAAAGATCCGACGACAACACCTCGTAATTTTGAACCACGGTCAGGTGACGAAGTAACATCTGAGCTGGCACCCCGCTCTCCAAACTTCCACACCCACCCAACGTGAGGACTTTCGGCCACGACCGATTTAAGGTGCACCAGCTGCCTCTACACCATACGCTTACAAACATTCATGCCCGGACTCGGATTCGAACCATTAACCTTCCGATCTAGAGGCTAACACCTTAACCACCATACCGGTTGGTCGGCAAATTCAATCTAAAACATTTAAAAATAAATTTTAAAGTTTTTTTACACCCTTATATCTTCGTTCCGTTCCGCTCCAGAAATTGAAGAAAGGACAGAATTTTGCAATTTTTTCCTCTGACGTCACGTCACTATCGTCACAATTGACGTCAGCTTTTGGAACCATTTCAGGCTATTTTCACCTTTCTCTCTTCACAATTAAATTCGAAGGCGTAGTCACCGCTCAAACGAAACCACAGCAAGCATTTTGACTGGCATTGTTCAGTTATTTTTTGTAAAATCGGGATCGTTAAGACAGATTAAAAGTTTCAACGGATTTGAAATCTGCGGAAAATTTTATACTATGTAGATACCTTAAATTTGATTTTCTTCTAATAAATAGTTTTTCAATTAAACATTTGTATTTTCGCAAGAGATCTTGACGTTACGCCAATTGGATCTCTTCGCAATTATACCAAATAGAAGACTTGCTTCACTGTGACTGTTAAGGAGTTAGAGGGGTCAAACAACAACAATAATTGATTTTGGGATACGTGTAGCTGCTGTAATTGGTCAGATAATTGTTTATGATGCTGGGTTTAGTTGAGGTTTTCTAGAGGAGCACGTTCATAAACGGTCATGCACTCCTAGCTTTTATAAAATATCTGTGATCCCCGAGGAATTCCACGAGCTCTCAAGGGGAGAAACTTCTTTTCTTGCCGGCTCCACCTTTAACAAATCCATCTTCATAACCAATGCCAGCAAGTCTACTGATCACAAAGTCAATTATTTGTTTGTATGACCCTCCCGATTAATTATAGTAATAGTGACTTGAATCTTTCATTTGGTATTGGTTCACGTGTCGTTATGACGTGTCCTATTATCTTATTCACCATGCCAAGGGGAGTTAGTTTCTCTTTGTATATAAATTACACAATGCAACGTGGAAGATTCAGTCGGTGTGAAAATATGTTTTATAAACAAAAGAAAATCTGGGATGCCGAACAGGCAGAACACAGATCAAGACTACCCAATAGCTAGAAAGATGTCGGTCAGAATGAGCTCATAACAACATAAAAATACCGTATTAGGCATGAAGATCATCACTAAACAATTATACATCCTTCTAGAAATGAAATCAGATTCCAGTTCGATTCAAACTTGTTAGCTCTCCAACTGTCTCGATGATTCAAACCCTCTGAAATTGATTTAATTTTGCGTCGAGTTACAGCACGTCAGGTAAAATAACGAATTTTCCTCACCGCCACAATGAAATACAACACACTGTTGCCAAAAGGATGAAACCGAGCTGGGAGTATTTGAATCTACACAGTCCAGTCACATTAATGTGACCTAATTTCGACGTCAACGTGAAATAACCAATCACAAAAGGCAGGTGACAGCACATTGCAGTGGAGTGTATATAAAGGATGTCCTAGGGCATCGGAAAGCATTTCAATCGTTGGCGTAATGCACAAACGTAGTGATTTATCCGACGTCCAAAAGGGCATGATTATTGGCTTTCGGGCCAAGGGTGGAAACATTTCGGAAACGGCTAATTTTGTGAACTGTTCGCGTGCCGCCGTGGTAAAAGTTTACCGTGCATAGCAAAATTTTACTATCCAAAATCAGCGGCGTGGCACATGTGGTGCACCACGGGCTATAGATGACAGAGGAGAACGAAGGCTACGGAGATGCGTTCGGGCGAATAGACGTGCAACTGTAGAGCAACTGACCGCCAAGATGAACCAAGGGGCTACCAAGAGTGTATCCTTTACAACGGTTCAGTGAACGTAGCAGCGCATGGGCCTCCGCAGCAGACGCCTGGTTAATGCACCTATGCTGACTGCTGTTCATCGGCGACGAAGGCTGGAATTTGCACGCCAGTACCGCAACTGGACGTCCACAGAGTGGCGACAGGTGGCTTTTTCCGATGAATCACGTTTTATGCTCCCTCGAACAGATGGACGTTGGCGTATACGGCGTGAAACGTCTGAAAGCAAACACCCTGCAACAATTGCTGGAAGGATCCAGGCTAGAGGAGGGAGCATTATGGTTTGGGGAATGTTTTCCTGGCATTCACTGGGTGCACTCATCATCAGAAACCTAATTGACTGTCTTCCTGCACGTCTCGCAGCGGTTCGCTCTGCCAAAGGTGGTTATTCTGGCTTTTGACAGGTGGTCACATTAATGTGACTGGACTGTGTATATTCAATAATAAACTATTCGTTGTACTCGGTTCTTCTCGTTTTATTCGAATACTTAAGTATTCACCTCAAGTATTGGAAAACTAAAATATTCATTTCTAGTATACGAATACTATGATGTTCATCTCAACTATACGAATACTAATTCTAAGGTATGCAAATACGTAAGTATTAGTCCACGGTCATCGAGTAACAAGTATTCAAATACAAAAGTATTCGTCAAAAAATATCATCTAATGTATTCGAATATAAACTATATACTAGCATTATATCGCATATGCCTCTGATTCTTACTAACGATTGATCTTTTCTTTTGTGTGTATGTATTCGAATACTAATTCGATACTTCATTATCAAGTATTCGATTCTGAAAAGTACTCGATTCTGCCCTTCTCTACATGAAGCAGACATACTCTCTATTTAAAATCACTCAAATCCTTTGCTCCAAATACGAAAAAGATTCCCAAACTGTCCCCGTGTCCCTGCGGGGATCATAAATCACGTTCAACCTTAGGTCCTGCGGTAGAAGAATTTTTCCCGCGACTCCCGTGTTATTTCAATGTAAAGAGCTTTCGTGATGTTGACAAGAATAATCCCAGTTCAATCAATTGAAAATGGGGAGAAAAAAAGTATTCCCAGCAGAGGACCATCGACGAAATATTTTCGATTGAACTCTCCAAGTGGTTTCAACGAGTTATCTCGTTCAGGATTGAACCCATTTTGCTAATGACCGCTTGTACCTCGTCATCAAGACGATATTTGATGACTGCTTGGTGTTTCTAAAAGACGAGGTATCTCGTCCATCAAGAGCGGGTCAGGTTTGTGGAGGATTGCGTTTTCAGTGAGATAACTTGTCGAGAAAAATACTACTGTAAAAAGCACCTAAAGCTTTAACTCTCCAAATGGTTTCTACGCTATAACTCGTTCCTTAACAACAAAGCCATACAAACGGTCTGGTGGTTAAGGTGTTAGCCGCTAGATCGGAAGGTTCCTGGTTCGAATACAGGTCAGCGCATGGATGTTTGTAAGCGTATGGTGTAGAGGCAGCTGGTGCACCTTAAATCGGTCATGACCGAAAGTCCTCACGTAGGGTTGGTGTGGAAGTTTGGAGAGTGGGGTGCCTGCTCAGGTGTTGCCTCGTCAGCTGACCGTGGTTCAATATTACGTGGAGTTGTCCTCGATTCTTTCTCTTAGGGGATTAATCCTGGACCGTCCTTAATAGCAAGTTGTGTTGCTCTAGTACGACGTTAATTAAAAAATTACCAATTACCATTAACAACCAATTTTGTTAATGACAAGATATTTCGTCCACTATCTGGTCCATTTTGCTTCTGAAGAGATGTCTTCTAGATACAAAACTGACCTATGATTCAAAGGGATATGAAGATCCAGGTAGGGTGGTGCTTATTTAATTTCGCTTTGCAACAACACAACGAACTAATGAAGCAGCCATACAAAGTTCTAACGATCGTATATTGGGAATATTCAACAATTAACAGCCTGAACGATTTAAGGGAGATTTAATTTTTCACTTGTCGTGTTTATTAATTTATAACTAAGACTTTTTTTTAACTGTCAAAACAAAGTCAAAAAAATTTATTTTCAAATTGAATAAATATGAAAGAAAATAATATTTACAACAATTTGACATAGGTACTACTAACTATATTTTGGTAGGTATATAACAATAATTATTCTAAGTTATTATTAATTACTTATCAACTTATGGGGGGTGGAACACAAGAAACTTTTTTTATTTACTGTAAATAAAAAATATTGGGGCCTATAGTTATCAAAGGCCCCAATATTTGTATTTACAATTTGTAAAAAAAAAATAAGTTAATTAACTTTCTTTACCTTAAGCCGACCTTTTGTTCACTAACTATCTCAAGAGTTAACCTATTTCTACTGGGAGAGATGTCGCCATCACTGACAAATACTTAGTTTCAGGGTTATTTTTCTTACTTTTTTAATACGGTACTTTTTTTCATTCAAAAAGACAATGTTAAGGCATCGGTGATAAACAAACATGGGCTCCAATAAATCGATGCTAAATACAACAATGTTTTTATAAAATAACGACATCGATGTCGTATCCCTAGTTCCAACCCATATCCATTCTCTTTCGGGAATTTCAACGAAACAAAATTTCTTTAGGAGGTTGCAATAGGGATAGAACGCTTGCAACCGGATGTAGCGATGAATTGGGAATTTGTTAGCGCAGGTTTTGCAAATCCTGATGTGGAGAGTCCCAATTCCCTGAACATTCTTCTGCAGTTTCTAACATTTTCGGGAAAAAAACAGAAACATTTGGATGCTTCTTTCTTCTGTTTTCCATTCGATAGAAAGAAAACTTTTCCGGGACACTTTTCCGGTTTTTGTAACAAAACCAGCAATGTGAAGTACGTAATCTTCCCAGATTTCTTCCTCTCTAAAAAAGAAGTTTTATAACAAGAAAATACGCAACACGAGTATCTTTTTGTGTTGATTTTTGGGAGTTTCGTGTAGTGCTGAATTTAAAGGGTGCAAGTGTTTTTGTTAATGTGTTTCGCAACTTGTTGTTTTACCTGATCATGTTACTAAATGGTGAATTTCTGCTTCCAGATGGAAAATAATTACAAAAGGCCGTAACAGAAAAGTATTCTACAAACTAACCAGTGAACTAGGCTATAAATAAGTCTCCTTGAGACTTATTTATAGGCTAGTTCATTGGTAGATTAAATTAGAGATTGAAATAAGTCTCGTCGAAACTACGAGAGTAAGTCAAAAATTACTTACACTCTTTGTTCTACAACTTTTTTAAACACTAGGGGGCTCCGCCCCCTGCTCGCTTACGCTCGCCAACCCCCGGAGATTGCTGCGAAATCCCATTTGGCAAACCAACACTCCTTTCACAGATGCCATTTGGTTTGCTTCGCAAACCAACCCATTATGGGGAATTACATGCTCAACAAACCCCAATAATTCTTACTGATGCTAATGCTTAGGTAAAATTGTGAAACTCGTAGCACAAAAAACTATATAAAGCAACACATTTGAGAAGGTAAAACCGAAAGACAAACCTTCACTTCACAATCCAGGCAGAAAATAGGACAGTTTAAAGACATGAAAAGGAGCAGAATGATGGAACCAGAACGTATAGACAAAGTAACAACTGATTTTGCGTTGAACTCGCCCCTCATCCTACACTACTCCCAACAATAATGGACCGGAAAGCAAGATGGGATGGTACTCGTGAAAGGGAAAGAATACATGCTTTAATAAGGGATGGTCCAACTATTACAGAAGCAACCCTTCTGAGCATACTTTTAACTAGGTTTGGATACACAGCTATGGGTATTTGTGTCCATTCCGGCTGCATCAAAGTATCCAGCTCAGCTGTCAATTTCGGACGGGGTTCCCTGGCCCCTAAGCGTCGCTCTAACTTTTCCCACAAATCTTCTTTAGGGTTCAGGTCGGGAGCAGGCCAGGGAAGATGTTTGACATCCATATCTCGATGCCACTGCTTGACAGAGGTTGCAACATGACACGAAGAGTTGTCGTCCTGGAAGTAACATTTGTCCATTCCATAAAATTGTCAGAGCGTAGGAAGAACCTGATGGTTCAAAATGTTCATGCAGGTGTAGGCGTTCAATTGACCAGGAACAAAGGTCCCGTGACAAACCACGTAAAACGCCCCCAAATGATTAGTTTGATTTTATGCAAATCCGCTGGCGTCCAGTCCATTATTGTAGGGTAGTGTATATTCACCTGCCTTGCAACTTTTCAAACCATCGATTACCATTCTGAATAACAGCTTTACTGCGAGAAACTAATCGATTTCTCCAAAGCTGAGCAATACGCACACGGCGACACCTCACTCAGAAATAGACACAACAACACCTCGAGTACAATTTCATCATGTCGCTTACTTTGTTAAAGTCAACGCCAAATACCGTCAAAACGATGCTACCTCACATTATTTTTAACCAGCAGCATTATTTATTCGGATAGTCTCTGCTATTATAAAAGAAAGTGTTTGTTTGTTTGAGGCCGCAAAATCCTCACGATTCTATGGCACTTACAGCAATGAGATTTGGCACACAGGTAGTCCAAATTATTTGCAATTTTTGGGCCGCTGCGAATTTTACTATTCATTCTATAACATTTTTAAATGAATTTTATAGTTTTATTCTCCGTCGGTTTTTCAAACGCGGAGAACTATTTCTACTCATGCGACCTTGCAGTCAGGGTTTGGAATCATGCCAAGTTTTGTCTTCCGCAGAACGAAGAGAAAATATTTTTTTCGTTTCCGCTTTGATTTTTATCGATTGATTTCCCAGCCAGACGATAAATCTTTTAAATTAAGTCAAAGTTCTTTTTTCTATCTCCAAGACCGTAAAAGATATAGTAAAAATTTCAAGGGATTTGAAATTTGCGGAAAATTTCAGTTTAGATTGATACCTAAATATATGATTTTCTTTAAATAAATAATTTTTTAATTGAATATATCTTCAACGGATTTGAAATCTGAGGAAAATTTTACACCAGATTAATTCCTTACATCACGGCGTTGCCCCTGGTGTTGGTTATATTTTCAGGTAATATTTTATGTAACCACACAGTGGCGGCTAGTGTTTAATATTTAAGAAGAATTTTTAAAGTGACGGAGGATTTCCAATGGATTCCTTTGACGATTGGTGGATTGTTTCGGCGTTTCATGGCGCAAGGTCACGTTGCTCCATGCACAAGACAATGTCAAGCAAAAAATGTCGTAAAAAGAAAAAAAACAAGGCACTGGGCCACGGAGTAGAAGAATGAAAGCAGAAGAGATCGCTTGGGTATCCGGGAACACAAGCCTCGTGTTTACCAAAGACAGTCGACCCCACGGGAAAAGAAAACTAGAGTACCTCGTTTCTGTGAAGACCGTACAGGAGATGAGCCACTGAGGGTTCCATTGTCGAAGAGGAGTGTATTTCGATAGAAAATAATAATTACGAGCATTCTATTAACATATTTTCATGTGTTAAACTGCCATTGCTCACTGTATTAAACCCAATGCTTAAATTATCTTTACTTACTTTTGAATAGAAAATGTTTCTACTGCTTGTGAATCGAATTTGAAACATTCCGGAACTATTATTAGTGCTATTTTCTCAAGTAGGAAACAGCACATGATCACCTACTATAGGTCATTTTTTATAATATTTCTTCAGTTTTGTCAAAGTTATGAACGTTTAAAAGAATTTTTTCCGCCTTTGGAGGTTTTATATTGTTTTTAACAGTTATGAGTAACACGTTGACTCACTAATGACATCCCTGAAACACTTCAAAGTCGACGAAGAACTAACTCAATTAGCGACAAATTGAAGTACTTCCCTGGACGGAAACTCGCGAGGTAAAAAAACCAATTGATAAGTTACGGGGAATAATGAAGAAAAATAAATTACTTCAATAAAACGGATCTTGTGTCCAGTATAAAGCCATATGAGTATGTCTGGTCATGAAAAAATCGTGAGCCATGCCAACCTGAGTACGTGTTATATTATAAAAGGAAGTGTTTATGTGTGTTGTGCCTGTCTGTGTGTGTTCAGACGAATCTATACCATTTAGTCCTGAAATATGGCGCACAGGCAATCCTAAAGGTGATTCAATGCACCTCGAAGCCAAAATTTAAAAATTTTTAATCTAGAACATTTTTTAATTTATTTATTTTTGAATTATTTATTGACACTTCTGATTAAATTTATATTTATTTATTATGTGTTTTCCTTAGAATCGCAACAGTGTAAAGAGATCAGATTCTAAATTATTTTTTCATTCTATTTCCTGAGCACAAACGACTCCAGCGACGCGAAATAAAACGAATAAAAGCTTTTGACTGGCGTTTATTTTCCTTTTGTTGGTCATGTGCAATTTTCGGAACTTTCAGATCGTAATTTCTGATACAAAACTAAAACTGTCATATCTATATCGTATTACTATTGGTTTTTAATTTTGAAAATATCGCAGTATACCTCAGAATGTATGTACTCTTTCTTACGATACAATCATTTTTAAAATTGGTTCATAAATAAATTCGATGCAATCAAAAGTTGGTCACACAAATTTCGTATTTTTTAGTTCGCCTTGCAGGTTCCGCACGCAGTTGTGGCTTGTATTTTTGACTATCGGGTTTGTCAGATATTAAATTTATCGTAGCAACAATTGTCATAAAAACGATTTCTTTTTATTTGGCGAGGAAAAAGGCTCTCTTTTTTCGCTTTGTTCTCAGACGGTTTACGGAAAAGTACGAAGTACAGATCGTAACGTTAGGAGATTAACACGGTTTACTTAAACAGGGTTCCCACGGGTGCTTATAAAGTGCTTATAAGTGCTTATTTTGACCTTCCATTTCTAAGGGCCCTTAGAAGTGCTTATTTTTCATCAATAGTCCTTAGAAAGTGCTTATTTTCCTTTGAAAACAAAATTCAGTTTTCAAATGACGATATTTTTTCACATTATTTCCGACCTCTTTTTAGCGAAAAAAACGATCGGCGATAAAACTGCTTACAAGTACAGTTTTGTTGATGATTCGGGAACTGGCTTGCTTGAATGGCAACCCTTGATACACAATATACAAATCGTCGATCGACTCTTGATAAGCACATAATACACTTGAAAACCCATGAAAATCGGTCCGTTTTGGACTTGTGAGAGGCTCTTGCAATGCACAAAATAGTTGCCCTGATAGAGGAAACTAGAATACAATCATTAAGTGTTAATTAATTTTGTTTTATTCAGTTACCCACGAGTGCAATGTTTAAAAAATTTATTATGATTATGGAAAGTGTATTTTTACGTTTGTAGGTGAATCGAAAACAGTATAAAGATAGTTTATTTTAATTAATACTGCTGAGTGGCAACCCTATGTGTTGCAAATTTTTTTTTAAATCTAGCTTTTTTTTATGCTTCTAATTCTTTGTAAAAACTATCCCAGAAAAAAAAAAGAACAATTTTGAGGATTTTCGGGGCTGATTCTGCTTTGAAAATTTGAAGCAATCGGTCATCAGTTCCAAAAAAAAACCTAACCCGCTTGATTTTAAAAAACATGTGAGGAAACGATCGCAAAAACATAAACTAGAGTGCTGCAGAACCGAGAATAGTCGGGGAATTTCATAAATTGGGAAAAGTCGTTTGAAAACTGGAAATTTTGGACTCGTATCGTATTTGTCCGCTGACCGAAAACGAAAGTAATTTTTCTATACTTTATAATTTTTTTTCTCTTTGTATCTGGGAGACAAATACTCATGGCCGACTGTGCTTGAATTTCACTTCACTTTGCTTTTGTCATGCCATGCACAATCTGTTTCCACTGTCAGTTTAGATGATTATTTTCAAATTAATTTTGTTTCATTAAAATGATGTTTGTAAGCGTATGATGTAGAGGTGGCTGGTTCACCGTAAATCTGTCGTGGCCGAAAATCCTCACGTTGGGTTGGTGTGGAAGTTAGGAGAGTGGGGTGCCAGCTCACATGTCTCGTCATCTGACCGTGGTTCAAAATTATGTGGCAATACACCAAATGGCTTAGGCTGGGACGTTGGCAACTAGTCGAATATCAATTTAATAAAATTGCATTATATTTTTATCACCTTTTTATAAATTTATTAAAGTTTTTTCATAACTCTTATGATCCATTTTTGTTCAGGGGAAAATATTTTCTTCGAAACTCGATCGGTTTCCGATCCAGTCAAATTTGACTCTGACATATGCAACTTCCAATCCTTTTCGTAAATTAATAGTTTGCCGCTAATTTTATTTTATTGAAACCTCCGATGTGCCAATAAATGAATTTACTTCTTATTTTCATTATGAAGTTATGAAAGTGCATTATAAAATAATTACTGGGGTGAGTAATTTCCATTTCATGAGCAGGCTGAAGCTGCAGACGCAACAAAGTAAGCACTGTAATTTCAAAAACAAAAAGGAATTTAAAATAAAAAAAATTAGGAAATTTTTGAAACAAAACTGTGTTTTCTACCAATAAGCAGCAATATACTAAAAAATTGCTCCTAAATACCTTTAAAAAGTAAAGACAAAACAATATGAAAAGAATAAGAAAACGAAATCAAACTTGCAACAGCAGCTTTGAGACCGACAACACTAAGTCTGGTTCTCATCAAACTTAACTCTTTCTTTCTCTTTTTATAAAAGTAGATGCACTGTGAAAAGATAAAAAAAAACACATCCAAAGTGTTTTTTTTTTTTTTTTGCGGTCTCTTTATAATTTGTTGATGTTCTTACACATATTACTAATACGTTTACACGTAAATGCCCATATATTAACTGCTGAATTTTGTAAAAATCAGACGGGTTATTTTGAAAAAAACTCATTTTGTTGTGGCCTTATTTGTGTATAATTCTTAGGAAATAGACTTGAATATTAAATTTTTTACATACTACTGTTCTTATAAGATTAACTAATCTGTAAGAGCATCCCCATTTTGTCGAAAGTCAGATATTACATTGTGTAGTAGGGTTTCTATAATGTTTTATGGAAGTCCTTATAAAGTCCTTATTTTGTCCAAGAAAGTGTTTAGAAAGTCCTTATTTTTAGTTAGAAAAAAAGAGTGGGAACCCTGTTAAAATTGTACAGGCTACAAGATGCAGAAGGTTTTTTACTGATGCGGCTATTAGTTCAGGGTGCATTAAGTGTTAAAGTAAAAAAGAGTGAAATCACTTGCGAAAGTATTGGTTTGCTTCGCAAACCAAACAGGATTATGTAGCAATCCACGGGGGTCGGCGAGCGCAAGCGAGCAGATGGCGAAGCCCTCGTTGTGACGTCATTGACCGGAAAGTCAAATCAGGATTATATGAATTATTCTGATAGTTTCGCTGTCCAGGAGATTTACTCTGCGAAAGTAGAAAGTAATGTTGGTTTGCGAAGCAAACCAAATGAGATCTGTGAAAGGAGTGTTGGTTTGCGAAGCACACCAAATGGGATTGCGTAGCATTCCCCGGGGGTTGGCGAGCGGAAGCGAGCAAGGGGAGGAGCCCTCTAGTTCCTTTAAATTTTATTTGTCATTTAATTTATTATACAGTTTCTTTTCTTTTATGTGAATGTTTAAATATTCAGCAGATTTAAACAACATTAAGTTTCCGGTTAAGATAAATTTTTCATGGGCAACTCATAAAAACCATTTCAAAGTGGGTCTTCGATAGTTTTAATATTTTAACTCGGAACTTTAAGGGGTATTCTCGAAAGGCAAAAAAACTTAATCATTGCGTATAAACAGTGTCAAGTTTCTATTTTCGAGACCCCTCCGCACCAAATCGGTTATCGACGGCGAAACTACGTGATACACCCCCTCTTTGATCACCCCTTGGGGTGAGGAAAAAGAACAACGCAAAAGAAAACCCAGGGAACGTGCGAGCCATGGAAATGGAACGCCGTTAGGAACGAAATAAACTGCGTTCGGAATCAGTATTCCACTTCGCAGGCGTCCAAGTTGCCGAATAAAATGTCTTCACTTTCCATTATGGAAGGTTTGGAACACAGAAGAAGGATATATGCACAGAACAGAGTGTATGAAATATTGAGTGCTAATCAATATTCCGTTAAGAAAGAAACGGCGTTTTTTCCCCTCCCCTTTGGGGTGGGTCTGAGTCAGACGGAGTCCGATTCCCAATTTACATGTGAGGGGGGGGGTTGTTTCCAGAAACAGTTTCGGGAAGACGCAGGAAGTGGTTCCTGTTCTGTTGTCGTCTGCTATTTCCCCCAGGGGTGGAGAAGAAATATAAATAAATTTGACGAAAGAGACTGTTTTGTAACTCATACGGGATAGGACTCATTGCTGTGTACATATTACTGCTAAAGTAGGGAAATCAAGTAATGTTGTGCAGATTAAATAGGCCGATCCGTTAAAGTGTGTAAAATTGCTTCATTACTCAAATTATCTAGGTAATCTGCAGATCAACTAAACAATCTGCACATTACCCACTAGGCACTCATTAAAGTGAAATAAAATATTTGCTCGAACAACGGCAACCTTTTTATACGCTTCAATTAATACTCAGACAAACAACTCAGAAATACTAGGTACTACTAACTAAAAGACACTATACTTTTATCCCATAAAGTTATAAGTGATGTTTATAAAAATCAGCATAGGTAAATAAATTATGGTGACAGTTGTTCAAACATAACTTTATTTATTTATTTTTCGATACCTAAAGAATCAAGTTGATAGATTGAATCTAGCAATAGAGCTTTAGAAAGCGGAAGGACGAGGGAAAAGGAATGAAAGAAATAAACTTTTGCACTTTAACTATTCGAAAGCCGTTAGTGTGCACATTACCTAGGTAAGATGCGGGAAAACTCTTTTTTGCAGATGATTCAGCACTTTAATTAAACAAATCAGCTAATCTGCAGATTGCCTAGTAATGTTCACATTAACGGTTTTCAAGCAACTGTAATATATACACTCTTTTGTTGTGTGTGATTAGTTGTTTGCTCACCTCTCTCTCTATCTCTCTTGTCTATAAAGATCAGTTTTGCTAAACACGAGACATCACACACACACACGTCCATCAATATCAGTGTTGCTAAAGACGAGACATCACGTCCATAAAGATCAGTTTTACTAAAGACGAGACATCACGTCCATAAAGATCAGTTTTACTAAAGACGAGACTTTCACGTCCATAAAGATCAGTTTTACTAAAGACGAGACATCACGTCCAAAAAGATCAGTTTTACTAAAGACGAGACATCACGTCCATCAAGATCAGTTTTACTAAAGACGAGACATCACGTCCATAAAGATCAGTTTTACTAAAGACGAGACATCACGTCCATCTAGATCAGTTTTACTAAAGACGAGACTTTCACGTCCAAAAAGATCAGTTTTACTAAAGACGAGACATCACGTCCATAAAGATCAGTTTTACTAAAGACGAGACATCACGTCCATAAAGATCAGTTTTACTAAAGACGAGACATCACGTCCATAAAGATCAGTTTTACTAAAGACGAGACATCACGTCCATAAAGATCAGTTTTACTAAAGACGAGACATCACGTCCATAAAGATCAGTTTTACTAAAGACGAGACATCACGTCCATAAAGATCAGTTTTACTAAAGACGAGACATCACGTCCATCAAGATCAGTTTTACTAAAGACGAGACATCACGTCCATCAAGATCAGTTTTACTAAAGACGAGACATCACGTCCATCAAGATCAGTTTTACTAAAGACGAGACATCACGTCCATCAAGATCAGTTTTACTAAAGACGAGACATCACGTCCATCAAGATCAGTTTTACTAAAGACGAGACATCACGTCCATAACGATCAGTTTTACTAAAGACGAGACATCACGTCCATCAAGATCAGTTTTACTAAAGACGAGACATCACGTCCATCAAGATCAGTTTTACTAAAGACGAGACATCACGTCCATAAAGATCAGTTTTACTAAAGACGAGACATCACGTCCATAAAGATCAGTTTTACTAAAGACGAGACATCACGTCCATAAAGATCAGTTTTACTAAAGACGAGACATCACGTCCATAAAGATCAGTTTTACTAAAGACGAGACATCACGTCCATCAAGATCAGTTTTACTAAAGACGAGACATCACGTCCATAAAGATCAGTTTTACTAAAGACGAGACATCACGTCCATCAAGATCAGTTTTACTAAAGACGAGACATCACGTCCATAAAGATCAGTTTTACTAAAGACGAGACATCACGTCCATAAAGATCAGTTTTACTAAAGACGAGACATCACGTCCATAAAGATCAGTTTTACTAAAGACGAGACATCACGTCCATAAAGAACAGTTTTACTAAAGACGAGACATCACGTCCATCAAGATCAGTTTTACTAAAGACGAGACATCACGTCCATCAAGATCAGTTTTACTAAAGACGAGACATCACGTCCATCAAGATCAGTTTTACTAAAGACGAGACATCACGTCCATCAAGATCAGTTTTACTAAAGACGAGACATCACGTCCATAAAGATCAGTTTTACTAAAGACGAGACATCACGTCCATCAAGATCAGTTTTACTAAAGACGAGACATCACGTCCATCAAGATCAGTTTTACTAAAGACGAGACATCACGTCCATAAAGATCAGTTTTACTAAAGACGAGACATCACGTCCATAAAGATCAGTTTTACTAAAGACGAGACATCACGTCCATAAAGATCAGTTTTACTAAAGACGAGACATCACGTCCATAAAGATCAGTTTTACTAAAGACGAGACATCACGTCCATAAAGATCAGTTTTACTAAAGACGAGACATCACGTCCATCAAGATCAGTTTTACTAAAGACGAGACATCACGTCCATAAAGATCAGTTTTACTAAAGACGAGACATCACGTCCATAAAGATCAGTTTTACTAAAGACGAGACATCACGTCCATCAAGATCAGTTTTACTAAAGACGAGACATCACGTCCATCAAGATCAGTTTTACTAAAGACGAGACATCACGTCCATCAAGATCAGTTTTACTAAAGACGAGACATCACGTCCATCAAGATCAGTTTTACTAAAGACGAGACATCACGTCCATCAAGATCAGTTTTACTAAAGACGAGACATCACGTCCATAAAGATCAGTTTTACTAAAGACGAGACATCACGTCCATAAAGATCAGTTTTACTAAAGACGAGACATCACGTCCATCAAGATCAGTTTTACTAAAGACGAGACATCACGTCCATAAAGATCAGTTTTACTAAAGACGAGACATCACGTCCATAAAGATCAGTTTTACTAAAGACGAGACATCACGTCCATAAAGATCAGTTTTACTAAAGACGAGACATCACGTCCATAAAGAACAGTTTTACTAAAGACGAGACATCACGTCCATCAAGATCAGTTTTACTAAAGACGAGACATCACGTCCATCAAGATCAGTTTTACTAAAGACGAGACATCACGTCCATCAAGATCAGTTTTACTAAAGACGAGACATCACGTCCATCAAGATCAGTTTTACTAAAGACGAGACATCACGTCCATAAAGATCAGTTTTACTAAAGACGAGACATCACGTCCATCAAGATCAGTTTTACTAAAGACGAGACATCACGTCCATCAAGATCAGTTTTACTAAAGACGAGACATCACGTCCATAAAGATCAGTTTTACTAAAGACGAGACATCACGTCCATAAAGATCAGTTTTACTAAAGACGAGACATCACGTCCATAAAGATCAGTTTTACTAAAGACGAGACATCACGTCCATAAAGATCAGTTTTACTAAAGACGAGACATCACGTCCATAAAGATCAGTTTTACTAAAGACGAGACATCACGTCCATCAAGATCAGTTTTACTAAAGACGAGACATCACGTCCATAAAGATCAGTTTTACTAAAGACGAGACATCACGTCCATAAAGATCAGTTTTACTAAAGACGAGACATCACGTCCATCAAGATCAGTTTTACTAAAGACGAGACATCACGTCCATCAAGATCAGTTTTACTAAAGACGAGACATCACGTCCATCAAGATCAGTTTTACTAAAGACGAGACATCACGTCCATCAAGATCAGTTTTACTAAAGACGAGACATCACGTCCATCAAGATCAGTTTTACTAAAGACGAGACATCACGTCCATCAAGATCAGTTTTACTAAAGACGAGACATCACGTCCATAAAGATCAGTTTTACTAAAGACGAGACATCACGTCCATCAAGATCAGTTTTACTAAAGACGAGACATCACGTCCATCAAGATCAGTTTTACTAAAGACGAGACATCACGTCCATAAAGATCAGTTTTACTAAAGACGAGACATCACGTCCATAAAGATCAGTTTTACTAAAGACGAGACATCACGTCCATAAAGATCAGTTTTACTAAAGACGAGACATCACGTCCATCAAGATCAGTTTTACTAAAGACGAGACATCACGTCCATAAAGATCAGTTTTACTAAAGACGAGACATCACGTCCATAAAGATCAGTTTTACTAAAGACGAGACATCACGTCCATCAAGATCAGTTTTACTAAAGACGAGACATCACGTCCATAAAGATCAGTTTTACTAAAGACGAGACATCACGTCCATCAAGATCAGTTTTACTAAAGACGAGACATCACGTCCATCAAGATCAGTTTTACTAAAGACGAGACATCACGTCCATAAAGATCAGTTTTACTAAAGACGAGACATCACGTCCATAAAGATCAGTTTTACTAAAGACGAGACATCACGTCCATCAAGATCAGTTTTACTAAAGACGAGACATCACGTCCATAAAGATCAGTTTTACTAAAGACGAGACATCACGTCCATAAAGATCAGTTTTACTAAAGACGAGACATCACGTCCATCAAGATCAGTTTTACTAAAGACGAGACATCACGTCCATCAAGATCAGTTTTACTAAAGACGAGACATCACGTCCATGAAGATCAGTTTTACTAAAGACGAGACATCACGTCCATCAAGATCAGTTTTACTAAAGACGAGACATCACGTCCATCAAGATCAGTTTTACTAAAGACGAGACATCACGTCCATCAAGATCAGTTTTACTAAAGACGAGACATCACGTCCATCAAGATCAGTTTTACTAAAGACGAGACATCACGTCCATCAAGATCAGTTTTACTAAAGACGAGACATCACGTCCATAAAGATCAGTTTTACTAAAGACGAGACATCACGTCCATCAAGATCAGTTTTACTAAAGACGAGACATCACGTCCATCAAGATCAGTTTTACTAAAGACGAGACATCACGTCCATCAAGATCAGTTTTACTAAAGACGAGACATCACGTCCATCAAGATCAGTTTTACTAAAGACGAGACATCACGTCCATAAAGATCAGTTTTACTAAAGACGAGACATCACGTCCATCAAGATCAGTTTTACTAAAGACGAGACATCACGTCCATCAAGATCAGTTTTACCAAAGACGAGACATCACGTCCATAAAGATCAGTTTTACTAAAGACGAGACATCACGTCCATCAAGATCAGTTTTACTAAAGACGAGACATCACGTCCATCAAGATCAGTTTTACTAAAGAAGAGACATCACGTCCATCAAGATCAGTTTTACTAAAGACGAGACATCACGTCCATCAAGATCAGTTTTACTAAAGACGAGACATCTCGTCCATCAAGATCAGTTTTACTAAAGACGAGACATCACGTCCATAAAGATCAGTTTTACTAAAGACGAGACATCACGTCCATCAAGATCAGTTTTACTAAAGACGAGACATCACGTCCATAAAGATCAGTTTTACTAAAGACGAGACATCACGTCCATCAAGATCAGTTTTACTAAAGACGAGACATCACGTCCATCAAGATCAGTTTTACTAAAGACGAGACATCACGTCCATAAAGATCAGTTTTACTAAAGACGAGACATCACGTCCATAAAGATCAGTTTTACTAAAGACGAGACATCACGTCCATCAAGATCAGTTTTACTAAAGACGAGACATCACGTCCATAAAGATCAGTTTTACTAAAGACGAGACATCACGTCCATAAAGATCAGTTTTACTAAAGACGAGACATCACGTCCATCAAGATCAGTTTTACTAAAGACGAGACATCACGTCCATCAAGATCAGTTTTACTAAAGACGAGACATCACGTCCATAAAGATCAGTTTTACTAAAGACGAGACATCACGTCCATCAAGATCAGTTTTACTAAAGACGAGACATCACGTCCATAAAGATCAGTTTTACTAAAGACGAGACATCACGTCCATAAAGATCAGTTTTACTAAAGACGAGACATCACGTCCATCAAGATCAGTTTTACTAAAGACGAGACATCACGTCCATCAAGATCAGTTTTACTAAAGACGAGACATCACGTCCATAAAGATCAGTTTTACTAAAGACGAGACATCACGTCCATAAAGATCAGTTTTACTAAAGACGAGACATCACGTCCATCAAGATCAGTTTTACTAAAGACGAGACATCACGTCCATCAAGATCAGTTTTACTAAAGACGAGACATCACGTCCATCAAGATCAGTTTTACTAAAGACGAGACATCACGTCCATCAAGATCAGTTTTACTAAAGACGAGACATCACGTCCATCAAGATCAGTTTTACTAAAGACGAGACATCACGTCCATCAAGATCAGTTTTACTAAAGACGAGACATCACGTCCATCAAGATCAGTTTTACTAAAGACGAGACATCACGTCCATAAAGATCAGTTTTACTAAAGACGAGACATCACGTCCATCAAGATCAGTTTTACTAAAGAAGAGACATCACGTCCATCAAGATCAGTTTTACTAAAGACGAGACATCACGTCCATCAAGATCAGTTTTACTAAAGACGAGACATCTCGTCCATCAAGATCAGTTTTACTAAAGACGAGACATCACGTCCATAAAGATCAGTTTTACTAAAGACGAGACACCACGTCCATCAAGATCAGTTTTACTAAAGACGAGACATCACGTCCATAAAGATCAGTTTTACTAAAGACGAGACATCACGTCCATCAAGATCAGTTTTACTAAAGACGAGACATCACGTCCATCAAGATCAGTTTTACTAAAGACGAGACATCACGTCCATAAAGATCAGTTTTACTAAAGACGAGACATCACGTCCATAAAGATCAGTTTTACTAAAGACGAGACATCACGTCCATCAAGATCAGTTTTACTAAAGACGAGACATCACGTCCATAAAGATCAGTTTTACTAAAGACGAGACATCACGTCCATAAAGATCAGTTTTACTAAAGACGAGACATCACGTCCATCAAGATCAGTTTTACTAAAGACGAGACATCACGTCCATCAAGATCAGTTTTACTAAAGACGAGACATCACGTCCATAAAGATCAGTTTTACTAAAGACGAGACATCACGTCCATCAAGATCAGTTTTACTAAAGACGAGACATCACGTCCATCAAGATCAGTTTTGCTGAAGACGAGATACCTCGTCTTCAGCAAAACTGAACAACCACCAGGAAGGTTAGCTGCATAGATCGATCTTTTCCGAATTGATCTTTCGACTAAAAATATCCATCCCATTCAGAGAATAAAATGGCACCCATGGCATAATTACTTTGCGGGGAGGTCTGGCATCTTTCGCTCTCTCCCTGATTAGGTCCTCTTACCATCCCTCGCCGTATCTGTCGGCGCCATCGCAGGACCATGTCACAACAGATAAGGGCACGAAATGACGAAGTTTGGGGGGGACCCTTTCGAGGGACGAGGACCACGCCTTGCCCCCAACTATCCGCATTGATTAACGACGAGTTTCACTGTTCGATCTGATTCGAGATCAGTAAAATAGCTAATCAACGTCGCAATGGAGCAACAAAACATGCTAGTGTCGATCAATCGCTAAGAGAAACATCCAATGACTACTTTTAATCGAGGTCAGATGTCGGGAACGACATCTTAGTTGATTTTCTAAACTTCCACATCAAGCGTACGTGAGAACATTTGAGGGCACGGCAGATTTAACGTGCTTCAGAGGCTGGACTGAGTTTCAAACTCTCAACCCTCCTTTGCTCTTTCAACAGAGCTACAGCGCCCAGATACAAGATGAGGAAATCGGGTGTTCGGATCGCACTATACCTTCTTAGATAATAAATGGCAAAAACCCGGGTTTTTCTCGATTTTTGTGGGTTGTTCTGGGTATTTGTAAATACACTACCCTACAATAATACCCAATCCGGGTGGGTTTTTCTGGGCTGGGCCCAATCTGCCATCTCTGGTGTGACGTGAATGAAAAAATATACCTACCTACCGAGTGATAAACCGCTGGGGTAAAAATTGTTTGGAAAACATCTCCTAGCCCAACACCGGGGTCGTGGTTGAAAAAAGTTGGAAACACATTGGAAGAGTCCATTTATGTCCTATTTCAGAGGCCGTCATAATTCGATTTTCGTGCCCCTACACAACTTGGTTCTGATGCCTCAACCCTTCTCCAAACTCTTGGAGGTGGGCTTGGTAATGGTATTTTATTACGGTCGCACTGGAGCCACATAATGGGCTATTGGCGACGTTCCGGAATCAGTTGCCAATAGAAAGTTCCAAGAAACATTTTGAATCAGAAGACCAGGTCAACATCTGAACCACTCCGAAACTTCCACACCACGGCATCGTGAGGACATTTGGGGTCACGATAGTTTTAACATGCGCTATTCCCCATTTACGACGGTCTATGGTAGGGTCGAGTTCCAAACTCGCAAGTATCCGGTTGCTAATCCGTTACTTTTCCAAAATGGCTACCGCAGCTCTAAATAAAAGGAAAGACCTACACACTGTTCATCTCTTCCATCAAGATAATCTAGTCTGGAAGGTAATATTTCTGGAAACAACGCCCATATCAGTAGAGCTTTCCGAATCCTTCCAGAAGAAAAATTCAACATGAGCACGTGAGAGGGAATATCCAACTGCTTACCGTTTCCCTCCAACAAGTAATAACTTCTTGAGATGCCATTTACTTTTTCATATACTTCACACTAAAAGATTTCGAAGCAAAAGTCAGTCATTTTCTGTGTTTATAAATCCGAAGTTATTTTTTCAAGCAACGATCAACACGACGAAACGGCAATCAAGAAGGAGAACGTAATATGTTTGTTCCTTTGGAATCCTCCCTTTCGGAAACGCTCCCCCACCCCAAAAGCAACAACATTAGCTAAAATTCCAATCTTCTTAAAATCTCGGGCCAGGGCGTTCTTTTTTTCCATTTCCATCTACTTTATAGCTTAGTTCGTCGACTTTTTTTTTGTTCTTTCCTTTCCGTTAAAGTATGATTTGCCTTCGCAGGCGATTTGGAAACAAAAAAGAAGACTCACGGCGAAGTGAAGAGGGCAGAGAAATGCGCTCACGTCATTGGCCATTTCTCTGATGGAGCGGAGATTAGCGGATGCTCGATGCCACGTTGCCAGATTCGTTTTCTGTTTTTGGATCTGTATTTGAATGGGGGGATGTTGGAACACCCCCCCATTCAATAGTTTTCTTTGCGGCAGTCGGGATTCAGAGTGCGGTTTGAGAGGTTGGACGTTTTTCAGATGCCGTTAATCACGTAGACGTGGTTTCTAAGCTTCGAGAGTGGGGTTTCAGCTCCAGTCGTCATTGGAGCGGTTTAAAACTACGTGGTTTCGTTCTCAAAACTAATTCGCAGGATTTATTTCGGATCATAGCCAACAGCCCGTTGTACTGCCCCAGTGAAACGCTAATTTATTGTCGTTACCAAAAATGACGTTAAATCGTTGAAAGAAAATAAAAATGAATTATTTTTTTCGGATGTAGTTGACGTCCTAAACAACATGTTTAACCCATAGACATGTTTATTTATAAAGTTGCAGGCGTGCTGCATAGATGTGTAATATAAGTAGAGACAGAGCATTGCAAGAGAGGAGACTCAAAAAGCCTGATCAATGTGTCCTAGTAGTCCCGTGAATTGCTTTATGAGAAATGTAGTTGGTTGGCCAATTTGGTGCCATATCGTCGCATTTGGCGATGTAACACCTGATGACAGAATAGACGTTATAAAGCCCGGTTGCAATACATATACACTACCCTACAATAATGGACCAGACAGCAAGATGATGGTATAAGGGAAACAATACATGCTTTAATAAGGGGTGGTCCCCCACGTGCTGCAATGACACTAGCCACCTTTCTGGGCATACTTTCAACAAGGTTTCGATACACAGCTATGGGTGTTTGTGGCCATTCATGCTGCAAGAATGTCGCCCGCTCAGCTGTGGATTTCGGTCGTGGTTCCCTGGTCCGTAAGCGTCGCTATAACTCGTCACTCAAATGTTCTATGGGGTTTAGGTCGGGACTGTGAGCAGGTCAGAGAAGACGTTTTACATCCATATATTGATACCACTGCTTGACAGAGGCTGCAACATGACACGGAGCGTTGTCGTCCTGGAAGTAACATTCGTCCATTCCATAAAATTGCCAGAGCGAAGAGGGAACCTGATTGTCCAAAATGTTCATGTAGGCGTCGGCGTTCAATTGACCACGTACAACATGCAAAGGTCCTAGGCCATACCACGAAAAACACCCCCAAACAAGTAGTTGGGTTTTATGCAAATTCTCTGGCGTCAGGTCCATTATTGTAGGGTAGTGTATACACACATCTGCAAAATTATCTTTACATACAAAAAAAAATAATGATATTCCATGAAAACCCAATCGATGTAATCAATTTTTGCAGGAAAAGTGTGAAAGGTAAGCCTAATTATAATTATCCTATTAAAAGTGTTCAAACGATTTCTGATATCCAAATGAAGGTGTTACGTCATCTGACGGTGAATGAAATGCTTTGCGCAAAGTGAATAACTGAGTGAATTTCTGCGATTCAGTGTTCGATTTCATAGTGGACTCAAAACGGTTTGTTATGGCTCCGAAGTATCATGTGGAAGAATCTGTGAAGTGGCGCATTATCGGTCGTTTAGAAGCAGGGCAGATAATCATGGAATCAGCGAGATGCGTGAATATTTCAAAGTGGACAATCTCTGCGCTATGGAAGCAATTTCAGGCTCTGGAACTGTTTTAAGGAGGACTGGACACGGTCGTAAACGTAATTCTGCTTCTCAAAATCAATGCAGCCCGTCGTAGCAGGAAGTATACTGCTCGGCATTTAAGATCAGAGGCCGCAACGGGAACTGTTGTATCACGGCAAACTGTATACAGAAGGCTTAATTAAAAAGGCTTTTATGCCAGAAAGTCATTGGTGTGTGTTTCACTGTCTTCGCAGCACAAGAGGGATCGTTTTATTTGGTGCAATGGACATCAGAACTGGAGTCAACACCAATGGACCCATGTTCTCTTTACTGATTAGTCAAGGTTTGGTTTAACATCTGATTCTAAGCGTTTTTACATCTGGGGGGGGGAGAGAGACAGGAACGCGAAATCATCCTTCGAACATTATAGAATGTGACCATTTTGGTAGTGCAGGTGTGATGGAGTGGGGAGGAATAATGATTGATGGACGTTACGACCCTACACGTTTCAACAGAAAAACTGAGACCGGTCGAAGATATCGGTCTTAGGACGTTATGTGAAACTTTTCATAGGTACATATGAATCTGATTTTTTTTATTTATAGACGATAATGCTCGTTACATCGAGTTCACCCCTTTGATGAATTTCTCTAAAATGAAGCCACTGTTATTGAACACCGTAGCCAGCCAAATCTCCTGATCTGAACCCGATAGAGAACTTATGCGACTACCTTGGAAAAGCAGTTACACGGAGACATCCTCCTCCTTGATATAAATGCCTTGAAGACATTATTATAGACATTAAATTTATAGATTTAACATTATTATAGACATTAAATTTATAGACTTAACATTATCATAGACATTAAATTTACAGACAACATTATCATAGACATTAAATTTATAGACTTAACATTATTATAGACAGCATGAAATCACGTTGTAATATGTGTGTACAAGTTAAGGGCGATCACATTCTATACTTTATTTATTATCCTTAATTTTTTTCTGAGTTATTCATTTCTTTCTGAACGCTCCTTGTTATACATTATTGCCATTTTTATGGTTTCATGCTACTGTTTTATATAATGCATGCAGTGTTTTTTACGTTTTTCCTATGTATTTTTGTGTTATGATGTTATATCTTATTCCTCACAAATTCATAAAATTACAGTTTCTGAGAAATCCGCGATTCTATGCATGTAAAGATAATTTTGGACAGTGTATATATACACTACCCTACAATAATGGACGGACCCCAGCGGATTTTCAAAAAATCCGACAGCCTGTTTTGGGGTGTTTTTCGTGGTAGGGCCTGGGACCTTTGTATATTGTTACTGTTCAATTGAACGCCGTCGCCTACATGAACATTTTGGACCATCAGGTTCTTCCTACGCTCTGTCAATTGTATGGAACGGACAAATGTTACTTATAGGACGATAACGCTCCATGCCATGTTGCAGCCTCGGTCGAGCAGTGGTATCAAGATATGGATGTAAAACGTTTTCTCTGGCCTGCTCAGAGTCCCCATCTCAACCCCATAGAACATTTGTGGGACGCGTTAAGCGACGCTTACGGACCAGGGAGCCCCGTCCGAAATCTACAGCTGAGCTGGCGACATTCTTGAAGCAGAAATGGACACAAATACAAGTAGCTGTGTGTCAAAACCTTGTTGAAAGTATGCCCTGAAGTGTAATATATATATATATATATATATATATATATATATATATTTATTTATTTAAAAATTGGAGGAGAGGAGAGACAGAGGCGGCCGCAGCCACTGCAGTCAAATATCACCCACCTGAAAGCAAAGCTCCAACTCAATGGAGTGGAAGGAAAATGGCAACCTCTTGTTGAGAGAAGAAGTCAAGGGGAAAGACCCCCGAGGGGCGTTGCCGACCCTCCTGCCCTGCGATCGATACACCCCCCCCCCTTCCATATATATGTGAATCTTAGAGGATGTTCGAGGGGTGGAGGGGTCTGTTCCAAGACGTCCCTGTCTCGTAGAACGTCTCCGACATCCTAGACCTGGGTGCATAAATTTACTGGAAGGATGGATTCTGTCAGTGGGGGTGTCGTCGAAGGGCTTGTGAGAAGGGGCACGTGACTGGCATATCGAGTGGATGGAGCAACCCCCGTGGAGATTGAGTTCTCCAGATTACTTTCTGATGGAAGCAATAACCTCGCTTCTTTCATTATGTCAGGAATACGTGACGTGTTACGGGAGACGATAACTATGTTGGAACTGAGTAATCGTAAAGGGGTGTGATCTTTTGCAAAGCGGTTAATGGACATTACATATGTGTGGTAACAAGAACCGCATTATTTACACTCGCTATGTAATCTTACAGAGAGTTTGATTCCATTGCGGCAAGAAGAAACCAGAGACCCGCGTTTTTGAATTAGGCTAAGTTAATGAGACAAGTTGCACCATAAACATAGCCTTTCCATAATTGGCAAGTTTAACGTAGATTCTGGTTAAAGCGACAGCGTGATTACGAGTTGGCAAGGGAGGGAAAACATCCGCGGCGATCTCCATTGATGCTTTTATGTACGGTAGTCATCTTCTAACGCACTCTTTTACACCAATTCAAAAATAAACTGAACCAAGGTCACTGCCTTTTTGTTGAAACATAGTACACCGGGAGTGCTATACAAGGGACAAACAGACTGGCTCATTCAGTGAGCTACTAGTACATGTGGTTTACATACACTAGTACCACTAGTGTATGTAAACCTCCATCTCGTTCAACAAGGCGTGATCAATTTTGATTAATGGCTAGATATCTCGACACCAAGATGCTGCCAACTTTCAGATCATGATAAATTTGATTATTTTAATTAACGTCGTACTAAAGCAACACAACGGGCTTTGACGACGGTCCAGGATCAATCCAATAACGGAAAGATTCGAGGACAACGCCAAGTTTTTTTTTAACCACGGTCAAATGACGAGAAAACATCTGAGCTAGCACCCCACTCTCCAAACTTCCCCACCACGCAAAAGTGAGGACTTTCGGCAACGACAGATTTAAGGTGCACCTACCGCCTCTACACCATACGTTTACAAATATCCATACACTGACCCGGATTTGAACTAGGAACCATCCTATCTAAAGATTAACACCTTAACCACCAAACTTTTAGAAGATGGCGAAATCAAGATGCGGTCCATTTTCACATCTGGTCTTTCGTGTCTATTTAAAGAGGTACCTCGACGAGAAAGCCACTGAGGGGGTAAGGTAATTTGGTAATTTTTTAATTAACTTCGTACTAGAGCAACACAACGAGCTATTGACGACGGTCCGGGATCAGTTGCCCAAGGGAAAGATCCGAGGACAACACCAAGTAATTTTGAACCACGGTCAGATGACGAATAAAGTGTTTCGGAGAACTTGTATTATAAGCACTGATTCGTGACTCAGAAACCATGAAATTTGTGAAGCACCCCAAACAGATAAACAATTAAAATGGGGTACAAGTATCCTTAATACAGGGGGGGGACCCGGATAAAAGACTATCAGATATGCAATCGGAGGGTTGGGAGTTCGAAACTCGATCCAACCTAAAGTCCGTCATGTAAGTGGAACCTGATGCACGTTAAATCAGCAGTGGCCTCAAATATTCTCACTTTGGGGTGGTGTAAAGTGGAGTTCTGGCTTAGGTACTCACTTCGTCATCTGATCGTGGTTGGAAATATGGGATTCTATTCACGGATCATTTGCTTCAGGATTCAAAGCCCGTCTGATACTTGGGAAATAGTACACGTTAAATCTGTCTGGTATTCAAACTTTACTCCACGTCAAGTGTTAACTTCATCACCGAAGCTCGATGTTCTATACTAGGATCTTTCCGGAGGTCACCAATAGCCCGTTATGATGTTGCATGTGCGAAATTAATTCAACTTCCTATCTACCTAATTCTAGTGATACGAACACTTTGTTTTTATTTTTAGAGAATACTTTCAGATAAAAACTGTGCAGTGCATTTTATTTATAGCGCAAGAAAGTCACAATCCCACACACATCCCTTCCACAGTGAGTAATCCCTTCATCTTATCGAAATCGTGCTTCACACTCTGGAAACTTGCGTTCTCCGATTACAGATAACGAAAACCGTAACAGAAAAGAATTCTCCGGAGAAGACGATTCCGGATCGAGGTAGAAGACCCCACTGTACTCCATCGATTTCAAAAACTCCCCCAACTCGAGTACCTTGGCGTGATGGAAACCGCGTTTATGGAGCAATAACTCCAAACTCGAGGAAGGCAGACGATTTTTCATTACCTCCCCACACATTCCAAAGAAGGGGGGGGGGGATCTTCGACCCCACCCCCGATGGTTTCTTCCATTTAGAAGCATTCCGCACGTAATAGAGCATTTAGGTTACGTGAGGAAAAATCATCGGCATTCGAAGGAACAGAATGAGAACATTCCTTTCTTAATGATCTGTTCATCCTTATGGAAGGGGAGATTATAGAAAAAGTCGGTTGCTTACAGTTATCTAAATGAGGGTGTTTCACAGGCGTTTTAACAGTTTGAGACACTTATCAATCCAGACGAACTGGTGTAATCAGGGATTGAGAGTTTGTGGACTTATATGTGTATAAAACACATTTTTAAGTCAACAAAATAGACAAAAAAAAAGTTAAAAATGTCCTAAATAACATTAACAAAATTATCTAAATATTTAATACACTTATGGTTAAGTAGATAGTTAAATAACGTCGCATTTTAACTACACGAGCTATTGGTTACGGTTCGGGATCAACATCGTAGAGAAAGGTCCTAGGACTAAACTTCGACATTTTGAAACACGGGCAGATAACCTTGAGTTTTAACTCACTCTGCAAACTTCCACGCCTCACCAACGTGTTGACATTTGAGGCCACGACAGGTTTAACGTGCGCCTTGAACGCGACGGTCTTTGGGTGGATTCGAACTCGCAACACTCCCAACTGGGCTGCGGTCATGTTGAAACCGTCATATATACCCATGATCATGTGAACTAAACTATTAGTTACCTGACCCTTAGATTGCTTTCGTCTGCTGAGTGGAACCTAATTGTTGCATATGCATGGAGGCGATAAACCACTCATTCTGTTTTTATACTTTGTATATACTTTTGAAGTGAGAGGAGTGGCAACAAGAAGCTCGGAAAAAAGTGAAAAATAGAACTGTTTGCATTTTTGTTTGGATGGAGAGTTTTTGAATTGAGCGGTGAATGTAAATAGTTAAGATATGTATATAAAATGTAAATAACCTATTAAAGAAATTCTTGTCAGTTAATTCATGAGAGCCGTCTCATTTTATTATCAGAAATGAGTGCAATTATAGTTCGCTATCTTTAGCGACACTAATCATCATCATATGATTGGCTCACTGAGAAGGTACCCACGCATTGATTCATCATCTAAAGGCCGGTTTACACGCTACGCAATTTATAGTAACGATCAAATTGTTTCGATTTATCGTTGGGTGTAAACAGGACATTGTAGCGATTAATTGGAATTGGAATTGGATTGGATGGTTGATGCCCGCCGGCATCAATTTCTGCGAATCGTAACGACATGTGAGGTCGATAGCGGTCGTCAACGAATATTTGACAAGAAATTGTTACGATTTATCGTAGCGTGTAAACAATGCTCACACTTTCGATTTATTGGAAAAAATAAATTTGTCAATCACATCGTAACGATTTATCGTAGCGTGTAAACCTGCCTTAATGGGTCCACTGATTGATCCCCTGAAAGCAGTAGCCTTGGGCGTTTTTACCATTTCTGTCGCGACTTTATAGAAATGCGTATTGACACAAGCCACCAAACGCACAAACATGAAATTATCATCAAACGTGGCGACCAACGAAATTAATAATTTTCTACAGAGCGGTCACGTGATTACTAGTAGACATGTTGATCACACTTTTTGCAACAACTCACAATAGCAATGCTCAGTCTGCATATATTTCACGTCTATGGGAGTATTGTGTATTACTATGCAATTATGATTTTAGTGAGCTGATAAAGTAATGATTCCATAATTATTAAATTGCCAATAGATGGCTCTAATGTCTACATAAACCCCCCCCCCCCCATTAAATATATTAACTCCCAATCCTTCTTTCAGAATTGGAGCCACGGTAGTCAAGTTGGAAGAACATTTTTTTTTTTTTATTTCTAATGGCAAGGCAGGGTACAATTGCAAAGACAATACGATACCACAAAAACAGAGTTGACCGAAGTCATTGTAGCCTTAGGCGTTCTCTAGCTCTCCAGTACAGGGTGGTCTCGGAGTCGGCAGAATCGCCAAGTGCCCCACATCGACGCAGATGAGCTCTATTCAAGGTTTCCTTCAGATCGCATAATGAACAAAGAGGGGAGTCTAAAATGCCAATTCTATGAAGATGTTCACTCAAGCAGTCATGTCCCGTCACCAACCGGAACAATGCCACTGCCTCACGTCGTGGGTAATCAGGTATATTAGCAAGATCTTCGCTACTCCAGGTCTTGGATTTAATCCTATCCTGCATTTGTGTTTCCAATTTTAACTTCAAAGCTTGTTTCCAGTAGAGTTTTTTTGAGTAAAAAGACAGTCCAGAGTCCCTTGATTGCCGTACAGCGGCACCCATTCGTGCAAGAAGGTCTGCCTGATCGTTCCCATGAATACCGCAATGACCAGGGATCCATTGTAACTTTATTCGTTTGCCTTCACGTCTAAAAAGACGTATTAACTCCCGGCACTGCAGTACCTCAACAGAAGCTGGTGCCTCAGCGGAACCAATGGCCTGTATAGCTGCCTGCGAATCCGAGAGTAGAACAACCTTTTCAAATTCATGTCGAAAGTCCAGGAGTTGTTCTAATGCAGTACGGATGGCCTCCACCTCTCCATCAAAGGCTGTTCTGTACTTACCCGCGGAAACAAAGCGAGAGAAGAGTCTCGAAAAGACTCCGGAGCCAGCAGACATATAGCTTACGGAGTATGACCCGTCCGTGTACACGTGCAGCCAGTTTTCTTCCGGATATTCTGTATAGATTAGTTCCAAGGCACAACACCTGAGAACAACTGGAGCCGTATCCTTCTTGAATATTTTATCCACAAGATTAAGGCTGAACTCAACTTCGAAGGTCTCCAAAGGGTTTGTGGGTTTCATAATCTTCTGTGGATTTACATGTGGCTCGCCCCCTTGCAGGATATCATGAACTTTTTGAATAAATCCACATTGTGTCTTTAAATTTCTAGGACAGATTTGATAGTTAACCCAAAAAGGATCTCCAAGACGGATTAGTTTTTCATAGAGCAGAATAGCTTTCTCTTCTATAATAGTTATAATAGGCTTATTTTTTGTCAACAATAGCATGGCATCAATTGGTGTAGATTTGACAGCTCCAGTAATAAGCCGCATTGCCTGATTTTGAATAATTTCCAATCTTTCTAGGGCCCGATTGCTTGCTGAAATGAGTGGTTCGCAGCAATAAGTTAACAAGGGCAATATAAAGGCCTTATATGTATTGTTAACTGTTGATCTGGAACACCCCCACAGGGAGCCGGCCAATCGCTTTAGGATGGTCATTCGACTAGAACAACGCTCAACCAATGAATCCACATGGGCCTTCCAATTTAATTTATTGTCAAATGTGATGCCTAAATATTTAAATTTGTCGGTAGAAGCCAGAGAAACATTCCCGTACTTCACTTCGGGACGGAGCACCTGGTGCATCAAAGAGAAAGACTGGAGTGCAGTCTTCTCCAAATTTACAATCATGTTGTTTTCATTGCACCAATCCGAAAGCACAGACATAGCTCTATTTAATCTATTCTCTATCATGATTTTTGCAGTTTTCTTCGGTGCCTGAGACCAAATGACCAGGTCGTCGGCGTAGAGTAGACAATGAACATCTTCCACGGCCCCCAAAGAACAAATCAAGTCGTTAATAAAGATATTAAAAAGTACACAGCTGCAAACTGCTCCCTGAGGAAGACCCGTCTGAAGGTTCTGGAATCTCGAATATTCATTACCATACCTAACCCTACAAATTCTCTGGCCAGTAAAAGATAGTATCCAATTAAACATCTTGCCACCGATACCCAATTCGAGGAGTTTTTGATATAATTTCTCTTTCCACACTAGATCATAAGCACTCTTGAAATCAATATAAATTGCTGACAGAACTTTCCTGTTGTCAAGTGCGTCCATCACTGTCTGGCTGAATAAAGCCACTTGATCGCTCGTTGAGCGATTTCTTCGGAAGCCAGCTTGTTCGTAAGCAATTAGATTTCTATCTTCAAGAAACCAATTCATTCTATCCACCACAAGTCTCTCCATAGTCTTTCCCAGAATACTTGTGAGTGATATTGGTCTATAGTTGGAAATTTGACCAGGATCTTTATCTTTTTTCAGCATCGGTACAATGACAGCTCTCTTCCATTGGGAGGGCACAATCCCCGTCTCCCAAATATGGTTAAATACATGTAAGATAGTTTCTTTTGCTGTAATACTCAAATGCTTTAAAAATTCCACATGCACAAAATCATCTCCTGGGGCTTTTTTTACTTTAAGACACCTCAGAGTAGTGTTTAATTCTTCCATAGAAAAAGAGACATTGAATACATCATCAAGATCATTCAGATTTAACTTTACAATGCGTCTTTCCTTCTTAAGATGTCTCTCCAATTTGCGGGCAAAAGTACCCTTCCTCTGTGTTTGAGCATAAGACCGAGCAAAAGCGTTTGCAATGTCTTTATCAGAGGTCAATCGTTTATCACCACTGATAATCGGTTCTCTCCTGCATGAGGGTCTTTTGTTTTGCAGTGAAGACACGAACTTATAGGTCTTCAAACTGTCTTTCTTATAGTCTAAGGCAGAAATAAATTCATCAACAACCTCTCTCTTTGCTTCCAACACTCTTTTCTTCAATACGGCCACCTGTCTTCTCCAAGATGTAACATCTTTGGGATTTTTTGTCAGTTCGGCCTTTCTTCTGAGGCGATCACGTTTTTCCTTGATATCTTCCAGTTCCCTCGACCAAAAGCATTTAAATTTCTTCACCTTTCCTCTAGGAATGCTCAGTTTTGCACATGCTAAGATTTCCTTATTAATTTCAGAGACAATTTTACTTGGATGACTGGAAAAATTAAACCTACCTATGTGCAATTTTGCTTCTGTTAAAAGTTCAAACTTCTCCCAGTCAGCTTTTTTAAAATTCCATGACTTCATGGGTGGAGGAACAGTCTGGCCTTTATCGATTACCAAACCAATGGTGGCAATGACCTTTCGATGTCCCGAACCTGAATCAGATAGAACTCTCCGCTTTGTGTACACACTCAGATCGGAAGATACACAAAGCAGGTCAGGGGTACTACAGCTCCCATTATAATGAATAAAAGTAGGTGGATCATGGGAGTCATAAATCAATTCGAGGATGCTAGAATCCAAAAGATCCTCAATTTCAACTCCAGCAGCATTACGGTCTTGATAACCCCATGGCAGGGAGTGTGCATTCATATCCCCGATTACAATGGTCTTCCGGGATATAGAAAGACTGGATAGGTCAGGCTTACTAGCAGGGGGTATATATAATGCGTAAATCGTGAAGAGAGTTCTTTCTTTCCAAACATTTATTTTAGTAATTTCACTTTTATCGACAGTTTCCCCCATTACTTTACAGATTTTAAAATCTGTGGTAAAATTTTTCTTAACTCCCACAAGAATTCCACTTGCAACTTTACGGTACTTGGGGAGGAGGAACAAGTTATATCCTGGAAACGGATAGTACTTGAGAGTATCATTCAAAAGATTTGCCTCCATAATTGCAAAAACGTCAATATCATGTTTTAAAACTGACTGAACCAGCTCCAACCTCTTTGCTTGGGATAAGCCTCCAGCATTCCACTGCAATACCTGCAGGGCCACTTCCGTCTTCCCCCTTCTCCGACGACCGCCAAAATGACTTGGATGAAATTTAGGACGCATGCCAAGAATGTAGACCAGTTAGCCGTAAAGTTGGAAGAACAACGGAATAGAAAACAGAGGGTTGCGAGTTCGGAACTCGTGTAAACGGGGACTGGTGCATGTTAAATCTGTGTCCTGGCCATAAATGTCCTCGCGTTGGCAGAATGTGTGGAAATTTGGAGAGTGGGGTTCCATCTCACGTGTTGCCTCGTTAACTGACCGGCGTTCAAAATTACGCGGTGGTCTTGTATCTTTGCCTTCGGGATGGTTCCAGGACCGGTGATGCTCCAGTGCGACATTAACTACTTACCTACCTTCAAAATTCAACTTCACGACGCATGGGTCCACATTCACCTTGCAGTGAAAAAGAATTCAGTTCAGTCTCATCTTGAAACGATCTTATACAACTGAATGCCTTTAGAAATGCGAGTCCCACTATCCATAGACAGGCGAAAAAATCCCTTGTCAAACCCTAATGACGTTTAATAGCTGGAACGTATCCAACCCCTCACACTCAGAGGAGAAGTGAAAATAATGCCTTCCTCCCTCTGCTGCCCCAATCTGCACTTAAACATACCCTTAAAGAGTGTTTCCCACTAACTCTGCAAAGAAAAGACTTGACTCTTAAAAGCTCTCGCTACGAGTGTGATTTAGTTTTCTGAATTAACGTATGAGATTTCTGAGCAGTCTACTATTGCTTGCAACTGAATCCTCAGGAAAGATTCCTTTGCTCATTTTCTTAGAATAGAATCCTTTGCAAATATTCTATTGTTCATTGTCTTAGAACAGAATCTTTTTGAATGGACTATATTGCTCATTTCCATGGAATGGAATAATTTTTTTTTTTAAAGACTCAATTACCCATTTCCTTAGAATAGAACCCTTAGGAAATACTCCACTGCTCATTTTCTTAAAACAGGATTCTTTGTAAATATTCTATTGTTCACTGTCTTAGAACAGAATCCTTTTGGATAAACTACATTGCCCATTTCCATGGAATGAAATCCTTTGGAAAGACTCAATTACCTATTTCCTTCGAATAAAATCCTTAGGAAATATTTCACTGCTCATTTCCGTAGAACAGAATCATTTGGATTCGCTTCAAGCTCATTTCCATGAAATAGAATCCTCAGGAAAGATTCCATTGCTCATTTTCTTAGAACAGAATCCTACGGAACTCTTATATTGCTCCTATCCTGAGAAGGTTACTTAGAAATATTGTATCGGTGTATAAAGTCATCGAAAATCCTGCAGTGAATACTGTTTTTTCCAAAGTGGAATGACGCGAATGAACCTCTCATAGGGCTAAAACTTCTCTCAATCCGTGGACCGATCATGTGATGAATGTTAGGTTCCACCCGACAGACGAAATTTCCCAAAGGATTACGTGACTATTAGTTTTGGTCACATGATCCAGCGAACATAAAAAAGAAACTATTGTTCAATCTACTTAAATTTTTCCCTATGCTTGGATCTTTCCATTCAGGATTGCGTGGTTCAAAATCACGTGATAGTGACTTTGGATCTTCCCTTGGGGATTGATTCTGTATCCTCGCTAATGGCCCGTTGCTCTAGTGTGGTATTAATTTGATACTAACCTACCTTCACGTTTGCCCCGAACCGTCTTCAATAACCCGTTGTTTTGCTTCAGTGCAACGTAACTGCCTGCCAACAACCTACCTACCTCAGTTAGCTAGCAGTGGCATCTATCGAACTCAGCAACTGTTAAATTCTGGTGATGCACTACTGTGGGAATAGAATTAATCATTATCAAGATACTTACTCTCAATATATTAGTATAGCAGTGCAAATGGTAATGGTAATTTTAGTTAACGTCGTACTAGAGCAACACAACGGGCAATTGACGACGGCCCGGGATCAGTCCTTAAGGAAAAGATCCGAGGACAACACCTCGTCCTTTTGAACCACGGTCAGAGGACGAAGCAACACCTGAGCTGGCACCCCACTCTCCAAACTTCCACACCCACCCAACGTGTGGACTTTCGGCCACGACAGATTGAAGGTGCACCAGCCGCCTCTACCAACACCATACGCTTACAAACATCCATGCCCGGACTTGGATTCGAACCAGGAACCTTCCAATTCAGTGTCTATCACCTTAACCACTATACAGGTTGGTCGGCAGCAGTGTAAATGATCACAGCCATAATGGTACTTCTTTGCTAGTAGGAAGGTGTGCAGATAATTAACGTGAAACTGGAGAAAGACAACGAGTTATTGGAGACGGAACGGAATCAATCCCGAACGGGAAATAGAAGACCCGGTAAGCAATGATTTGGCACCCCACTCTTTCACTTCCACGCCAAGCCAACCCATTTGAAGCCACGTCAGATGTAACGGGCAGCATCCCTCATGTAGTCACCAGTCTTGGATCGTATCTTTCTAATCCGCTACTTCTTTGGGGACTGAGGTTAGCAGCATCTAGTGAACAGTTCACAAAGCGAAAGAAGAAGCGCATCAATTACCCTTCGTATCGGGAAAATCTTCAGAGTAATCGTTAGCATAATTGGGAAATTAAAGAGGCCCGATATCTTCATATCCCTAATCCTCCCTTAATAATTGATTAAAGACACTTCCAGGACCGGATACGGGAGCGCATCGATTTTTACTTCAGTTCCGAGAGGATATTTTAAACAAAATTAGAGGCGGCCACTTAGCGTTATTGGTTTGGAGCGGCGTCATTCGTTATCTGCCGATGGCGGCGCTCCGATCGATTTGCGGACGACTGATATCGATGCATCGTATCGAATCGATGTGTTTCGCGTTTTTCACTTTTCACGTGCCGCCAGAGCGGTCTTAAAAGCTTTGATATCCAGTAGAGAGTCGTCATCGGACCGTGGTTCAAAATTACGAGGTGTTGTCCTCGAATCTTTCCCTTGAGGTATTTCCTCACGTAGGGGAAGCGGAGTAGAAAAAAAACGGTTAAACTCTCCTCTTACCCGGGTATTTGGCTCATATAACCAGTACTAACGTCTCGTCATTTTGAACCACGATCAGATGGCGAGAAAAACACCGGAGTTGAACCACTACTCTCCAAACTTCCACACCACACCTACATGAGGATTGAGGTAATGACGGTTTTAATTTCCTCCAACCCCCACGTACACCACGGTCTTTGGTTGGACCTAGTTTCGAACTTGTCCGATTGCCAATCCACTTTCCTTCCAACGGGGCGACCGCGGCTCAAACTGTTCTTCGAGAGAAATCTTCCTCAGTCTCCACTTCTGGCAACCCTGTCCCTTCACGCTTCGCTGCGGGGGTTTCCGAAATTTTAATATCCATTTCGGCTGATGCGTTCGCTGATGAGTTGTTGTCTGATGAGTAATCGCTTCGAATGGGCGCGATTAGAGGGGATTAGCGATTCCTCAGAAGACATCCTTACGACCTCTTGCAGAAGAATGCACAGAAAGAGCGACACCAAGCGTTTACTCCTGTGAGGAGACATAAAAGTAGTGCGAGACCTTTTTGTCTGTCCAGGATCATGTGACCTAAACTAGTAGTCACGTGAACTTTAAGCCGCGTTTACACCGAATTTGCAAATACATTTCTCTTCCTCAGTAGTGGTCCGAGGCCGATGGTTGTTGATGAACTCCGTCGTGAAAGTTTAGTAAAAAAAAACTCAAAAGACACAGAGTCAAAATTCTGTATTTGGAGTATATTTTACTAAATTTAATCGATCGTCACGTAAGTTACATGTAGTATAAAGTAGCAATTACATTTGGATAGGCATTCAAAATTGTAACTTTCCTCCCACCGCTGTATAAAATCTTTTCTTGATCTCCACTGTTCTAAAGATGGATTTTATCTTTTAGTTGTCTTGGTAACTATAACTATTTATTGCTCTGACTTTTTTAATTGGCTTTTGCCGCACTTCCTCGGCTTGAAATCTTGTGGACGTTTCTTTTAATTGAAAAAGCTTTGTTCTTAGGTTGCCAGCTTGGCGTTTTCTATGTAGGGTTGCCAACTTGGCGTTTCACTTCTTGTAAGATGCGAGATGGCGAACCTTACATGTCCCTCCGGGGAAGCACATCCATCACTTAAGTCATAAGTGATGATGCTGCTGCCAATCGCCATCTAGAATCATAACTAAAAGTCATAATTAATTAGCTGGTCTTCATTACGATATCCAGTCCTTCGAGAGAAGCGTGAGAGCTCAAAAAAAAATATCTACACTAACATTCATGAACTCCCACATAAAATACATAATACAAGACACAAGAACGTTATCAAAATTATCTAAATCAGATTACAGTTTTGAGAAGAAAAAAAAATATATACATATTTATATGAACTGAATAAAAACTAGGGTTCATCAATTTTGATGCGCGATAAGGCATCTGCATTGCCATGCTTACTACCCTTTCTGTACAATATATTCATGTTATATCTTTGCAATGCCAAAGCCCAACGTGCAAGTTTTGCACCCTGTGGCATTCCCTGGGTCAAATAAGTAAGGGGGTTATGATCGGAGACAATTTGGACTTGTGCTCCAAATATCCAAGTGTCAAATTTTTTCAACGCACTTAGAACAGCATACGCCTCCCGTTCGATAGTAGCCCAACGAGTTTGGCATGGGGTGAGTTTTCTACTGTAAAAGGCGATAGGACGTTCTTTTCCGTCTTCGTCTTGCTGAGCTAGACACGCTCCAATCGCTGTTGCAGAAGCATCGGTGTACAACTGGTATGGCTGATCTAACACTGGAGTATATAAGAATGGAATTTCCGTCAGCCTTTGCTTCAATTGTTGGAAGCTTGCTTCCTCTTCATCACTCCAAGGTATTTTGTTGGGCACCCTTTTCTTTGTTAAGTTTGTCAAGGGTAAAACCAAGGACGAGAAATCCTGAATGTACTCCCGATAGTAGCTTGCCAGACCAATTATGCCTCTTAACTCTTTCTTAGTAGTTGGACGTGCTAAGTTCTGCATGGCTTCGATTTTCTGGGGATCTGGTGCATGTCTTCCGGAACCTACAATGTGTCCCAGGAACCTCACTTGTTTTTTACCGAACTCGCACTTTTTAAGATTGACTGTTAATCCAACGGTCTGTAGAGTTCTCAGCACGTCTCTGATGTGACGCAAGTGATTCTCCCACGAGCTGGAAAAAATGGCCAGATCGTCGATATACGCACGGCAGTACTTTCTGTGTGTCTTAAGTACTTTGTCTATGGACTTTTGGAACGTACTTCCAGCATTTTTAAGTCCAAATGGTAAAACGTTCCATTGAAAATGACCAGAATGTGTCACAAATGCCGAATATGGTTTAGCTTCTTCTTCTAAAGGGATTTGCCAATAACCCTTTGTCAAATCTAGAACGCTGATGAAAGGAGCACTACCAATTTCAAATAGTAACTCGGTGGCCTGTTGCATTGGATAAGCATCCGGGACAGTAAAACTGTTCAAAACTCGAAAGTCGACGCAAAGTCTTATACTTCCGTCCTTTTTGGCCACACAGACGACTGGGTGTGCCCACTCACTGTCACTCTCTTCAATCAGTCCTTGTTCAAGTAACTCTTGGATTTGGCGATCCACCTCGGTTTGTAAGGCGATGGGAACCCGATAGGGATGCATTTTCTTTGGCACACAATCTTTAGTTAGTTTGATTGAATGTCCATCAACTCTGGCTCGGCCAGGTCGTGCACTGAAAATTTCTCGAAACCCTTCCAAGGTCTGAACTAATTGGTGTCGCTGTTCTTCGCACAACGCCTCTGTAGTCTGGAACACATGACCCTTAATATCGTCGGCAGATTGACTCTTATTTCGAGTAGGGGCATAAAAGATTTCCCCAAAGTCCTGATCTTGTTCGAAAATCAACCCCACCTGTTCAACTCGGGCTATATAAGGTCGTAGTTTGTTGAAATGCAGCTCTTTTCGGCTTTTATCCTCCATCTCGACCAACGCAGAATGAGGTCGAGTTAACTGGATAATAGTTGCAGGTCCTGACCAGTTCTTCAGAAGTTTGTGACTAGAAGATGGAATAAGGATCAGTACCTTATCACCAACCTTGAAAGTCTTTTCTCTCGCTCTCAGATTATATTTAGATGTGTAATAGCCTTGTGCCTTTTCGGCATTCCCTGCGGCAATCTCGTGTGCCGTTTTCATCCTTTGACGAAGGTCTTCTAAGTATTTTTCAACAGAAGGAGATGCTCCTGTTGGAATTTCGGTTTCTCCTAACCAACTCTCCTTAATTAATTTTAATGGACCTGGAGGTAACCTTCCATATACCAACTGAAATGGCGATACTCCCGTGGTACTGTGAGGTACTTCTCTGTATGCGAATAGTAAGAAAGGGAGATGAATATCCCATTGTCGACCATTTTCTTGTATGTTCTTACTGAGCATATCCTTCAGGGTTTTGTTCCATCTCTCCACGGCTCCCATGCTTTCTGGATGCCCCGGAGTTGAAAATCTTGGTGACACCCCGATGACTTGCATGAAGCCCTTGGTGAGCTGTGCTGTGAAATTTGTCCCTTGATCGGTACAGATAGTTTTAGGAAACCCCGTCTGGGAGAAAATCTTCATCAGGACGTCGCAAGTTGTTTTCGCAGTAATGTTCTTGACTGGTATAGCTTCCGCCCATCTCGTGCACAAATCCACAGCACAAACGATAAACTTGTGCCCTCTTGAGGATGGTGGCTCTAGGGGACCAATACAATCTACACTCCACACTTCAAAAGGATTTTCAGGTCTCACAATAGGTTGGATAGGAATTCTGTCATTGTAAGTGGTACCTCTACGTAGCTGGCAGACCTTGCAGCTTTCACAAAAATGCTTGACATCAATCTTGATATTCGGCCAGTAAAAGGAATACTTTATCCGTTGTTTGGTTTTCTGTTCTCCTAAATGACCGGCCAATGGAATTTCGTGTGCCATTTTTAGGACATAGGGCCTTTTAAATTTAGGCAAAACTACCTGCTGAATTTTCTCTCCTCCTACGATTTCTGAGTGTACCAATAACCCATCTTGCACTTCGAATGCATTTCTTCTATTTCTTGCTAATTCCCAAATATCCTTTAAACTTTCATCTTCCAATTGAAATTGCACGAACTCGTTCCGTTTCTCATTAACCCCAGGGTGATTTGCGGTGTCACTACGGGCCAAGGTAAGTTCGTTTAAGGACGAAACTGAATAAATTTCTCCAACTCGAGAAACCCCTTCTTGGCTAATAATATTGCCATAAAGTTCCACCTTCGAGTTTAAAGCGTCATACGTTGAAACGCTTACGAGCATGTCGCTTACTAATTTTTCAGACACTGCACATGTCACTGGGATTTCTCCGTGTCGTCCGTCATTGATTTTCACATGGATTATCTTGAGAGGTGCCATTTCTGTCTCACCAAATGCGGATACAATTTTAATTTTTCCTTCCCCTTCATTTTGAGAATCCTCAATCAGATCAGCCCGGATGACTGAAATCTGCGCTCCAGAGTCGATAATACCGTCGAAGATATTATTACCGCTTTTTAAACTCACTATCTTGAGTTCATCAATACCTCTTTGGTATTCTACAGGCTTTGTGACTGGAACGGTCACTTTTGCCGTCAACATCGATGGAGGCTCCACCATGTCTTCCCTTGCACATGATGTTGTAGCGTCTTGGGCTCCCATATTGCTCACAACTGCTGAAGTTTGTCTTCTTCCTAGCTTAGGACATGCGTTTCTAAGATGCTGAAATGATCCGCAAGAATAACACTGAATCTTCTTCTTCCTTCCCGCTTCATTTTTCGGACTCGTATTACGTTGATGAGTACTCCTCTCGTGAAACTGTCCATATCTAGCAGGAAAATCGGAGTTCCTTTCTTGAAAGCGTCTTCTTTCTTGAAAATGTGAATTTCTTTCCTTATTTACTATGTTTTCAGGTGATTGGAATTTCTTCTTGAACCCTCGAACACTTTCGTATTTGTCAAGGAGTTCCGCTAGAGTAGTAGGAGATTTTATTGTGCTCCACTCATCGACAAAATGCTCTCGCATTTCCGGAGGTACCTTACGTTTGAATTGATCCGTAATTACCAGATGCTTTAACGTTTCGAAATCCGCAACCTCAAGACCTTGAATCCATTCTTCAAAATAATTTGTCAATTCAAAGGCAAAATCCTTCCACGATTTATCTTCAGTCCGCTTGAGCTGGACAAATTTCAATCGGAAGGTTTCTGGGCTTAGTTTAAACCTTTTTAGCAATAACCCTTTCACGTGGCTGTAGTCATATGCGACAGCCGCTTCTTCTCTAGCAATTAACTGAGTAATGTCATAGGGTAATAAACCCAAAAGCTGTGACACCCAGTCCTCCCTTTTTATGTGAGCATGTTCTGCCTGCCTCTCGAAAAGAACCAGATATAGACTGATGTCTCCTTCTTTAGGATCGAACTTCTGCATCACTCTTTGTAGATCGTATATGTGCTTAGAGTTGCTCGAATTCCCTTCATTTGATGTTTCTGTATTGTGACGGCCTTCCATTTCGAGCCTTAGCTTTTCTAACTCGAAAACAGAACGTTTCTCGAGTTCCATCACAAAACGTCTTTCTTCAGACTCAGCAGCGAGGCGCTTTTCCTCCCTTTCAGCCAAGAAACGCCTTTCCTCGGCATTTTTCCGATCTGTTATGATACTGTTTAAAAGATTTTCGGTAAACTCCTGTTCATATTCTTCGCTGTTCAATATTGAGTTCTTTAAATCGATGATTTTGTGTTGCGGCAACACATCTAACCCCAATTCATCTGCCAACACCTTCAAATCCTCCTTCCTTGCTTTCGCGAGATACGCCATCCCAAACAAATTTAACTCAGGAATTAAATTTACGCCACAGAATGCAGAAATAAAAAAAATAAAAAGGTTGGAAACCTCACTCTAAATAGTCTAAAATTATGATTTATATTAACTTTACGCCTTAGCGACAAGCATTCCCAGAAATCCCCGTTTTCCAAAACGAAATAGTTATTCTCTAACCCAATAACACAAAAAGTATCTAGTTCTGATGAACTGTTTCACAATTAACCATTAATCTAATTAACACATGGTGTGCTAAATAAAATTTGCACTGTGGTGCACATAACACGTAAGTGTTCTAAACAAAATGAATAGCATTAGCTTTCAACAAAGTCTACTTTCGCTCCGTAATTGTGTGGGAGTTGCATGAATTAAAAAAATAAAAACTCAGGATGAGCTCTCACCTTCATTTCCAGGGTTCGAAGATCCATGATGACTGCGCCAGTAGTGGTCCGAGGCCGATGGTTGTTGATGAACTCCGTCGTGAAAGTTTAGTAAAAAAAAACTCAAAAGACACAGAGTCAAAATTCTGTATTTGGAGTATATTTTACTAAATTTAATCGATCGTCACGTAAGTTACATGTAGTATAAAGTAGCAATTACATTTGGATAGGCATTCAAAATTGTAACTTTCCTCCCACCGCTGTATAAAATCTTTTCTTGATCTCCACTGTTCTAAAGATGGATTTTATCTTTTAGTTGTCTTGGTAACTATAACTATTTATTGCTCTGACTTTTTTAATTGGCTTTTGCCGCACTTCCTCGGCTTGAAATCTTGTGGACGTTTCTTTTAATTGAAAAAGCTTTGTTCTTAGGTTGCCAGCTTGGCGTTTTCTATGTAGGGTTGCCAACTTGGCGTTTCACTTCTTGTAAGATGCGAGATGGCGAACCTTACATCCTCTTTGTGACGAGGACGTTTTACGCTCCCCTCTGCTGACCCCTTTTCGTCCCTTTTTTTCGACCGGTGTACACGTTTTGTGGACTTTATCGGCAACCTTCCGAGTGCACTCTTCTCACCCCTTTGCAGAGAAGAGTGATCACTTTTCATCGAAACGTCGAGTTCCTCACCCATTTCACTCCAGGCATTGTTGTTTTTGTCTTTGTACTCGGGTGTAGTTGGATCCCAGAGGAGAACAGGCCTCTCTCAAAATAGTTCTACTAATGTTATTACCAGCTCTTTCGACCACGCCATTGTATTCGAATAGGTCACTCACTGGCAGTTTGGCGGGAGATGGGGTCGAGGCAAGCGAAGAGGGCAAAATATCAGAGAGCGAACAAAAGACGGCATGAGCGACCACGGGGAGCAAAAGGGTAGAAGGGAGCAGTTAGTGTCAAGCAAACGTCTCCGAGAAATCTCCCCCAAAGGTTGCAGCACTTTGTTCTTTACTGACTCATGGTGGAAAACAAATTTGGCTCTGAAAACTCTCCAAATCGGCGCCTCGAGTTGTGATCTTGACGATCAAATGAATGTCGTTTCTAGGAATAGCTTGAATGTTTCAAGGGAGAGAAGTTGTGAAAATCCAGTGTAAACGCTGCTTTAGACTACTTTCGTCTTGTGGGTTGAAACGAACATTCATCTGATGGGACACGCCCCCGTTTATTGATTCCTCATTTGAAGTGTCCACTCATGGATGATCAGGTTTCGAGATTTCAACACTTTTGTCGTAGCTCTAGAATTGCGCATTCACACACCACACTGTCATAAGATGTTAAGCTGAGTTATACATTTGCGAACCGTTTGCAAGCCTCCAGTTCTCGTGATTTGGACGGGGTTTTGGGCGCCAAACGAACGGCTCGTGAACCGCTCGTGTCGATCCTCTCTTCCTGTCGTTTTTTCGACGAACACAAAGGCGTTCGCGGTTCAGATTGTGACGGCGACGTGAGTAGTTCGTTGTTTTTCTTTCTGCTCGCGAACCTCCAGGCTCCATCGTCATCACCGGTGGCTGACAAATGACGATAGGCGTGATCCTTTCTTTCCCATGGATCGCTGGAAGTTCGAGGCGAAAATAATTTCAACGAACGGTTCGGCTCGCAAATGTATACGCGGCTTTATATCGCCAAACGAGGCGATAAAGTACTAAGACTAGTCAGATTTTCACACAGCAATCACGTAATAATTATTCGACATTAGTAGCATTTTTTGAAAGCAAATTTGTATAGCAATACTCAGTTTATTTTTTTTTAGAGTTTATTCTTCCGAGTGTTGAATGCAAACGTATTTTAACCCTCCCAGAGAATTCGACGAGATATCTCGTCCATCAAAATAGGACCTATTTCGCGAATGGCGAGACTTTTTTAATCAGTAGGGCAACTTTTTGCAACAAATGCAACTTTTTTTTTCACGCGTTCTACTCTGCATGTAAAGTATTAAAACCAAAACTCCTCCTACAGGGAGTGTATAGTAAGTGAGTCATAACCGCAACATAAATGCAACCACCTGCAACTTTTAAAAATATTGCTTTCAATTAATTAATATCAAATTACTATTTCATTTTTTGCTCTCTGAATCAACCCTTCGATGACGTGTGTCTGATCTTGCGAACGCCGAAGTATTACGGATCTACCAAGTTCATGGTGAGAAGGTGTTCGTCCTAAGACGAAAGTGAAATAAATAAATGGCATAAATGACACATGGGTTGGCACTCTTGATAATCCAGAGGAAACTTGCGTAATCGACTGCAGAGTTTGCGGGTTGAGTGTCGATCATCCATATGTTGTTCGCCTTGTAGATGACGTTTTAAAATCTCTGAATGTTGAGCGAAAGGATTTTGCGCTTCTACTATCCGATACAGCACATTATATGACTGCGGGTCGCGCAGTTTTTCAATGTTAAAGAAATTACTGACCAAAGATCGGCCATTCAATGTTCTTCTGTATTTCAGTATATATTATAATACTGTTGTACACGACTAAAATTGTCAATATATTTGAATTTTTTTCATTTTTTACGAATAATTTATTTTAGAATTTAGTGTATCAAAAATAAATGCAACTTTATTTCCATAAATGCAACTTTTCCCATTTTTACTGCAACAAAAAAGTTGCCCTATCAATCAGGTTACTTCCAGTTTTTTTAATGATGACGAGATCAAGATCCGGGTCGGTTTTCTTCTAATGACGAGATATCTTGTCCAACAAGATCTGTTCAGTTCTGAAAATGACGAGAAACTTCGTCGACACAAACCACCAGGAAGATTAAGGTACAGGAACTTATAAAAACACGTTAATATGACCAAAAATTGTTATAATTTAAAACATTTAATGGAAAAAATGACACTGAAAAAAACATTGCTTCGGAAAAATTTAGAAATGCAACTGTCTTAAAACTTTGCATAAATCTAAATACATAATATAGAGAGCCTGAATTATAAGATATGGAATATTCCTTTCAACTAATGAGAAATTGAAAACAATGCAGAAGAAAACACGAATCTTTTAACATTTTCCTTACGTCACGAAATTGAAAGCTCGCTAAAAAGTAACTCTTATATCTTAGTTCAGGTTTTCCAAAATACATATAAAATGTGCATACCATATTTAATTCAAAAATACACTACCCTACAATAATGGACCGGACGCCAGTGGATTTGAATAACATCCGACTACTTGTTTAGGGGTGGTTTTCGTGGTATGGCCTGGGACATTTGCATGGTGTTCCTGGTCGATTGAACGCCGACGCCTGCATGAACATTTTGAGCGATCAGTGTCTTCCTACGCTCTGGCAATTTTATGGAATGGACGAATGTTACTTCCAGGATGTCATGTTACGACATGTCATGTTGCGGCCTCTGTCAAGCAGTGGTATCAAGATATGGATGTAAAACGTCTTACCTGGCCTGCTCAGAGTCCCGACCTAAACCCCATAGAACATTTATGGGGCAAGTTAAAGCAATGCTTATGGACCAGGGAACTATATCCGAAATCGACAGCTGAGCTGGCGACATTCTTGCAGCAGGAATGGACACAGATACCCGTAGCTGTGAATCAAAACCTTGTTGAAAGTATGCCCAGAAGGGTTGATACGAGTGTCATTGCAGCACGTGGGGGACCATCCCCCAATCAAAGCATGTATTCCTTTCCCTTAAACCATCACATCTTGCTGTCCGGTCCATTATTGTAGCGAAGTGTATATAGTACACATTTTTGCTATCGCGTTTCACGTGCTTTGCTCACTATTTGAAAACGAATTCAAAAACAGCTGTCAAAGTTCATTCAAATTGCTTTATATCCGCTAGTGTTCACGGTACAGACAAAATAAAATGAGGTTCGTAAAGGAAAAGGTATAAATGTTAGGAATACAAAATAAAATAAAGTAAGAAATTTTGTCGAAACTCGACTTTTAACGTAGTCAGATATATCTTAATCTCCATCACAATAGAAGACCCGCGTGAAATTTGTAAATTTGTAAGTTTTATAGCCAGGAAGGAGACGGGACCTCCTGAAAGTGTTCGGTTCTCAGGTTTTAAATAGAAGAAATTATAATACGCTATAAAACATTATTTCAAATTGTACCACCTTTTAAATATACACAGTTAAACCAACTGATTACTAAAATTAAGAATGCATGAATGTAATGACAATAAAAAAAAACAAATAACAACTAAACATCTCATTTCAAAACTATTGATTAATCATACTAGCTACAGGTAACATACGTTAGGTAATGTACATACAAATCAGATGGCATAAATATATGAAGAAATCATAGAAAAGCAGAACACATATACGAGCATAGTTTTAGCATGAATATAGTGATATCTCGATAACCTTCCACATCTTAGGGGTACAAGAAAAAATCGTGATAGATCATCGACAGGGAAAAGGCGAATTTACGTCGCACTGTTGCAACACAGCGGGCCACTGGCGAATTTACGGTATCAGTATCCGATGGAAAGAGACGAGGACCACACCTCGTAGTTTCGGACGACGGTCAGACGACGGGGTCATCAACCCAATTTGGCACCCCACTCTCAAAATGCCCATATCAACCTGAGGATATTTGAGGCCACAACAGTTTTAAGGTGCACCAGCCTCCACAAACATTTAGTTGGATCGAGTTTCGAAAGCAAAACCATCCGTTTGCTAATCTGTTATCTAACACATCGAGTTACCAAAAGGCCCTTCCAGGGTAGAGGAAAGCGGGCTCAAAAGATGTAAAAATGCAAGCACGCTAGACGGTAAAGTGATGACGTAAATACCAACAGATCGATTCCCTCAGACAATAGCTGACTGGCATAAGACCAAAATCATCTGTAGTTCACAAAACGTGCCCGTCCAACATGCTACCAATTTTCTAAGTCAATGCGATTTACACTGGCATTAACTCTTCAAGTGGTTTCCACTTCTCGTCCACCGACAATAATCCTATCTACCGAAAAATCATATAGAAAAAACTGACAATGCTTATATGATTTCAACTTTACTTAAAACGAGGGTGGAAATGCAAACACAAAGCAATGCGATGCGATACAGTCAAGTTACCACAACCAAACCACTTTCGTTGACTCAAACTTCCCTTTCAAAATATTTTTCTGTTGAATTCTAAATAAACTTCTACACTACATCGCACCCCGGCAAGAAAAGTGACACAACTCAAAATTGGAGAATTTCAGAAACGTCAACTTAAAGGATACTATATAACTTCTATTGTATTCTATAGAATAGTCATATAACACGCTGGGGGGCACCTCATACATATGTGTCAGTGACAATATATATATATATATATATATATATATATATATATATATATATATATATATATATATATATATATATATGCAGGTAAATAGGTTACAAACTTTCCTTATTGCAGTCGGTCCGGGATCCATCCCGAAGGGAGCAAAACCTCATCATTTTGAACCAAGGTCAGATGACGAGAACAACCCCTGAGGTAGCAACCAATTCTACAAACTTCCACATAGCGGAAGCGTAGGAACATTTGAGATCACGACAGATTTAACGTGCATCAGCCTCCGTGTACACGACGTTGGTTAGATCTAGTTTCGAATTAGCAACCCTGCGCTTAAATTCGCTATTCTACAAAAACATTTTTTTTTTATCAGAGTTCGTTTTCTATATATCATTATTTACCATTTTCTATAGTAACGAAATTTTGTTTCTCTGTAGAAATGTATGTAGAGGTCTATAAAACACCATAATCATTTTCGGTTAGGGTTCATTGCAATTAATTACACTTTTGTTAATGAAAATTGCGTAAAACTATGCTTTACTCAAAAATGATGCTCAAATATTTTATTAAACAAGGAACCCCGTAGATGTGCTCAGTGAGCTAACCCCGTAGATTGCTACGCATTCACATTTGGTTTGCTTCGCAAACCAACACTCCTTTCGCAAATAATCCCCTGCGAAGGTGAAACCTCAACCCCTGCATCTATAGTACCCGTCCTCACCTCCGTTCATTGACGTCACAGCTTTATTTGCCGTGAGCCTCGGTTTCATGAAGGCCGTATGACGTTGGATTTCTGAGCGTCTTCGTAAGGAAGAATTTGTATACTATCGCGTAGGTATACTTTTCATTGCATCGAATTTATTTATGAACCAATAACAAAAATAATTGTACTGTAAGAAAGAGGACATTCTAAGATTCCTAGCGATGTTCTCAAATTAAAAAACTAATAGTAATAAGATTATATATATATATATATATATATATATATATATATATATATATATATATATATATATATATATATATATATTCTATTGACAGTTTAAAAAAAAGAAACTAAAATGTCCCGATTTTTTCCGAATTAAAAAAAATACTATCAGGAACTAAATTGAAATTTCTAAAAAAAACCTTGGCGTTGTGCAAAAATTCACATTTAGAGGAACTCTAAAAAAAATCACGGCTGAAGACTAAAATTGTACGTCTTTTGCGCACTTCCGTCAGAAAATTCGCTCTTTCAACTTTGACACTTAATAAACCCTAAACTAATAGCTGCATCGGAAAAAAAAAATCTTCGTCTTATTCCCTGTACTATTTTGAACAAACCATGTCAATATCGTAATTTTCTGAAACGTACTTTCTCAAAAAACCCTCTAAGAATCGAGCAAAAAAAAAAGTGAGTTTTCAATCCTGCGGCGGCAACAGCGGCGGTGGTAACTTTTTTTAATATAGTGAGATAACTAACGTAGAATACTTTAGAAAAGAAATTCCCCCTCGCTTTCGAAACGCCCGAATCTTTCCTACAGCTTAAGACAAATGACTCCAACAAGTTACCACTGAACTCGCATTTAATCCAGAGAATAGATTGCGATTTTCTTGGCAGTTCGTAAAGCGGCAATTCTTCTCAGGACACTTGAGGAAGAGCGATGTATATGGCTCGATAGATCGAAGCAGGATTCATCGAGCTCTATTTACAGATAAATTATTGCAAATACACGAGATACTTCTTGTTTTTATTAAAATTTATAATATTCAGACAAAATTATAAATTATTGTTCATAAATAAAGATTATTTTATGAATTAATATTTTTTTTCATGTAGCAGTTTTGTGACGTTGTATGAATTACGCAATATAAAAACAACTAGGTTTCCAGCCCCCTGCTCGCTAACGCCCGCCAACCCCCGGAGGATTGTTTTGCAATCCTCATTGGTTCACTACGCGAGCCTTGATCGCTTCGCTCATATCAATGAAGACATTGTTTACAAAATAAGATATTCCAAAAAATTATTTTTCAAATATAAATTATAGTACTACAGAAAAATCATTCAGTACCTCTGGAATCAGCACTCGAACAATTTGGAATTCAAAAGAAAGCTTTGAGCAAATTTTGACTAGAAATGTGAGCGCTGGTTTGAAAATTGAATACCCAACATGTCGTTTGTAAGCTGCAACAGATTCGACTAGTATTCAATTTTTTTCTATAAAACTTTATCTGATAACGCTATAAATTCAATTGAAGCGCGAGGCTTCGTGGTAAACAAACAATCGCACAGTGTTGCCAAAACGCGATAACAAATAACGTCTTTTTTGCGTGCCACGTAACATACATATATATAAGCATGGGCAATTGTTTTTTCAGTTATACTGCCACTTTCTTTCATATTAACATATCTACGTATCGTGCTAGTCCATAAACAATTACACAAAAGTCTGAAGTGAATTTAGAAACATGTTTGAATACTTGATTTAACCAAGAGCCACATAGATTCACTGTAACTTGCTTGCCAAAAACTTGGGATTCCAAAAACATAAAAGTTATGGGTCATATTTTATTTACTAGCAGAAATACCCGGTATTGCTCGGGTTGAATTAATATGTTGTCAACGTTAATTATTTTTCATAAAAGAATGTCAGTATCATTTAAAAGTATGGAACAAACATTTTAATATCCATTTTTACTTCTCCATCGCTTCTACAATTTACTTCGGACGCAAATATGCTTATATATATACATGTTATATCCATCTATATAATCCATTTCATATTCGTCGCAGTTTTGCTGAAAGCCTTTTTTCTAAAGTGACTACAACAGAAGTTGATTTTGAGTTTTCGAGTGAGACTACGGATATTCTGGTGCATTCATTTTCAGTAAAAATGGCGAATTTTTGACGGATAAAATCATGCATTTAGTTTTTCTATGAATGTTTTACTTGCACCTAGAATGCGATATTTTCGAATTTCTTCATCAATATGAGAGAATGGTAAGTTAAATTGTTATAGCATTCGTGACTAGTTTAGTTTGAAGCAGACGCAATTTTTCTTAAAAATTCCATTCAGCTAAGGAATGATGAAATAACGGAACTTCTGTTAGATAGATCAATCAGAGTTGGGGCGTTTGTCTGTTCTCTCTTTACAAATCTACATCGTTTGACCAATCCACACATTTGGTACATGTTAGAACCCTGTGGGTAAAATAGGCTACATAATAACCCGCGTTCTATTTATCCAAAAAGCTAAATATTTACGACATTCGTGACAAATTTAGTATGAAGCAAACGCATTTTTTCTTGGAAATTCCTTTCAGCGGTATGTGGAATAACGGAGCTTGTGATAGCAATAAATGATATCAGTGTAGACAAATTAAACTCTATCGATAACAATTTTTTTTAAACAGAAAGTTGATTTTACAGCGTTTTTACAAAAAGAAAAGCACTGCATTCAACGAATGATTCACATGTATCTTTTTTTTTTCTGATGGCGGGCACATTTGACCTAAGTCATTGGCCACTACAAGGCCGGAAGTGATGGCCACTTGTGAAGGAGCACCCAGTGGGAGGACCATCATTGCCCCTAACAATTTATACTTGAACCATGTTCAGATGACGAAGCAACACCTGAGCTGGTATACGCTTACAAACATCCATGCCCGAACCCGGATTCGAACCGGGGACCTTCCGATCTAGAAGCTCTAACACCTTAAACACTATACCGGTTGGTCGGCGTTCACATGTATCTAAGTTGGGTAAGAACAGCTTCAATATGTGGAGTAAGCAACTCCGACTTTCTGTCACTTGAGACAAAAATTTTAGTGTTTCATAATTACTAAAACTGTGATATTATTCCAAGATCAACAAAGACTTGATAAACATTTTCTTTTCTCTAACAGACATACAGAATGATGAAAAAATAATTATAATAGGTGAACTCATTGTGGAGTGATCACGTTTTGAACGAAGCATCCTATTGGAAAAACGCAGTTCTTCAGAAATCGAATTTAAAGTTTTGGAAACAAATATGTTCATGGTGACAGTACCTAACGAAAACCCTTGTAAAACTAAAAAAACTATTTCGGATATTTGCAAGATTTTGGCATCGTTTGAAAGCTAAGAAATTGAAAAATATTTTGCATTAAGGTATCTGCATACGTTAAAAAAGCCAATTTTGACGAATATTTAGAATTTTTTTTTTATTCTACTAGCAAATCCCCTGTGCTTTTGTTCTTCTAAAACAGTTTAAACTTTCAATGTGCTACTAATCGAAAAAAAGTTAGGTCAATTTCAAATTTGAACAAAATTGTTAATAATACCGGAAGTAGGATAACGAAACCGGAACTAATAATAAGAATATTTTATTTTTTCCATAATTAATACCTTTTATGTAGTAAGTTAAAACATTATATAATTATGTTTCTATAAATTGGCCACTATAATTTTTCAATTAAATTCACTTATTTGTTAGAAGATTGCATTATCTTTACTCTCTTGGATTTTGTTAACAAGCATTTTCTCAGAATTACATTTTAGGCATAAACATTGAATTCCAGAAATGATAACTAAAAATGTTATTGATGTTTATTTATAAAAATTTTTAAGCACATTTGAAATAGTGTTTGCTAGTGCATGCACTAGAATCAAATTTATAACTTTATTTTTTTTCTTATTTATGAGCTTTCATTTGAAAATCAATGTTGCAAAATGGTCAAAAATCCTTTAGCAATTTTTCAATGAGTCATAAAACCTTTATTTTTTTAATATCTTTCTACTTCTAATAGAAGCACTAGATAACATCATGAAATTTACTCTGATCATGTTATTTTGCTGCTAATTTAACTTGTATGCTCTGTATCATTTTTCAAAATTTCGAAAAAACTTCAAATTTACACACAAAACTTCACTTTTTATTAAATAAATTTTAACTTTAGTTATTGATAGTGCAAAATTAATTTGGAACACAAATAATTATAAAAATAATATTAAATTGCTTCTGCATAGCATTTTTTTTTAAAGTACTCCGAACGTATGCAGATACCTTAATAAAACGAATATTGATATTCTGGTCGATTTTCGTGATTTCTAATGTATACATACACTCTAAAAAAGAGGTCTAATAAAAGGTATTAATAAAATTTTGGGGTATTTGTGGGTTAGGACTGTACATAGCCTCTGATAGCCTCAACTATTGTTGACATGCATTACATTTAGGGTGCAAGGGAGCTTTTCGTAACAGAAGACAGGTCGGCTTCCATTAGTTCATGAAAAATTGAATGCGCTTCTCCAAAATCGATGCCCTCAGTTTCGCTATCTGTGGGGACCTTTACGCGACTCGTGCTTCACGTGTAGCTCCTTTTACAAACTTCTCTAAAGGCTTCAAATCCCTTCCGTGGAAACGAGAAGAGAAAGAGAGAGATGTAGGATTAAGTTTCCTGAATTTCTCTCGTTTCGGTACCTATGAAAAGAGGTATTTCCAAGTCTTTTGAAAAGAAGGAGAAAATTACACGGAACACATCAAGAAGCACAAATGCAGGTCGACATCGAATGGAGGGAATAACGTTCCGTTGTAGAAATCCCCTGCCCGATTACCCCGAAAGATCGCTCAGCAAAATATTTGGCAAATAAAACATTGCGAATATTTATGAACACTAGCAGAATTACCCGGCGTTTGCTCGGGGTTGAATTGGTTAAACGTTGATTGAAAAGTGAAAAGTGTCATTTCCACCTCATAGAAAAATGCTGGCACCATTCAAGTCCACGGAGGAAAATAATTGTTTTCCAGCAATACTGTGTTAAGACAATACGAGTTACCGCAATCGTAATAATACTCAATGTTATTCCTATGGAGATTTCAATTTTTTTTATCCCCCGCCCTCTGCACAACAAAGAAAAATAGAAGATGATTATAACGTAGCCTGCGTTTCCTGCAGAGTTAGGTAGTATAAATCTACAAAATTGGTTAAACGGTGTAGATTTGTATTTAGAACAGGCAGAATAGACAGTTTCTCTGCTTTGTATTTATATAGGTTTGAATTGTATGACACATTTAAAGAGAACCAATTAAGGTTGATGAGCTTTTACGAAATTTAGTTCATTAGTTATAGAAGAAACTGTTGTTAGTTACACACATTTAGTTTATAATCAGTGCGACAAGATGCCTTTTTTAGGGAGGCTAAAGTCGTTACGACATTTTATAACTTGATAGATTGCGGATGACTGTTTAACCTTTCTGTTCGTTGTCTCTGTCAGCAAAATATCTCATTTTTTTTACAAAACTAGGACCCTTCTCGGCTACGCTCACCCCCCCCCCAAGGATTGCTGCGCAACCCCGTGTGGTTTGCTTCGCAAACCAACACTACTTTTGTAGTCATTCTATCGCGACGGCGAAACTATCTTAATAAATCGTATAATCCTGATTTGGCTTTTCGGTCCATGACGTCACAGCGAGGGCTCCTCCCTCTGCTCGCAAACCAACACTCCTGTCGCAAGTGATTTCGCTTTTTTTTTCCCCTTAATGCATCCTAAACTAATCGCAGTATAAGTAAAAAAAAAAACAATCTTCAACTTGTTCCCTGGACAATTTTGAATAAACAATGTTAATATCGAAAAATTCTGATCAGTACTTAATCGACAAACCGTCTGAGAATCGAGCGAAAAAGCGAGCATGACGTCACAGCGAGTTTCAAGAGCATCTGCCAAACCCGTTAGTCAGAAAATGTAACTTTAATTCCCGTGAATAAGAATGAATGCGATCTAAAAAGTACGAAATTTGTATGACCAACATTTGATCGAATCGAATTAATTTATCAACCAATTTCAAAAATAATTGTACCGTAAGGAAGAGAACATTCTATGGTATACTGCGATGTTTACAAATTTAAAACCTATTAGTAATAAGATATAGATATGTCAGTTTTAACAAAAGTAACGAAACTGTCCCGATTTTTCCCGAATTTCAAAAAAAATATTATCAGGAACCAATTTGAAATTTCTAAAAGAACTCGACGAGCTGCAAAAATTCACTTTTTGAGGTACTCTGAACAGAAAATCACGACTGAAAATTTGTGTTTTGCTCACTCGCGTTAGAAATTTTGCTTCTTCAACTATAAACCCTAAACTAATAGCCGCACCGGAAAAAAATCTTCAAAATTGTCCGGGGAACACGATGAAGAACAAATCATGTCAATTTCGTAATTTCTGAGGCCGTACTTTCTCGGGGAAACCATCTAAGAATCGAGCTTAACAAACCAGTTTCCAATCCTGCGACAGCGGCGGCAAATTTTTTTTTATATAGACAGATTATCTAAGTAATGATGGAAGACATGTTTCGTTCAGATCTAGATCTCGGTGATCAAAAATCGGAAATATTTTGGCATCGTCATTAACAAACCTGATAAGATCTTGGACGAGATATAGCATCGAAACGAATTGTAGTGTTAATAAATTTTGCAAATTTTCAAATCCGCGAAATCAAATTTAATAAAACACTAGAACAGGGGATCTCCAAAGGTCTGGCCTACAATTCGAAAGCACACTAGTCAAACCCACAAGGCAATGGTGATCCCTTTCGCTTTCACTCATCGGAAACAGGTCCGAAAATAATCCCTGTGGAGAAACGTTAGATCTAATTGGTTTCTGCACACACTCAAAAGAGAGCCAACTACCTTTTAGAACTTCAGATTACCATAATTTGTGTGTTTGGAATCACAAACTATTCTTCCCAAAATTTTTCTGAAAACAATATTAAGTTGGCCTTGATGTTATGACTCTAACAGGGCTTCAACCTAATATTAGACCACACTACATGAATAATACATTTCGATTTCCATTTTAAATAATGTCCTACTTTATTCAAGACCATCTGGTTAAAGTTTAATTTGAGCACACCAGTCAAGACTTGTGTTGCTCTCGTATCTTTCCCTTTAGGATGGACCCCGGGCCGTCGCCAATTCCTGTTGTTTTAATCTGATACCATTACCACTTCTATACAACGAGCGCCAGCCTATATGTCTCAAATAGACTCTGACATTTTTATGTTTAGCTTTCATCACCCACACCGGAATTATACCGAACTCTTAATTGAGTCTTTATCATTAGAACTGCCGATCGCTATATATTGTTGACAGATCATAAGTACCTTGTTTTGGTACGTACGTCATCTCATTTCCATAAATACCCTTGTACCTTGTAATTGCAATGCGTACTGTTCCCAATTACAATGACATTTTTTAAGGTTTGATATGGATATGAAGATTTAAAATCATGTCGATCAACAACACTAAGGAAAACATTTTGCAATTCGATCCACTATTCTCAGTAGTAAATATGTATTATGAACCTGAATAATGAGTTGGAAGATAGATAATTTTAGTTTTATGGCGCCAGAGGTCCGAAAACAGACAAGCTGCGCCGATGGGTAATGAGAAGTTTAACAAACAGATCGATCTTTTTGAAATCGATCTTTCGTTTTGACATGCGATCAACACGAGCGGTAAATATTTACAATAAATGTGGATAAAGGGTACACAATATTAAATCGACCTTTTCGTAATCGATCCTTCATTTAAAAAAATACCAAACTCTGAACATTCGAAGGAAATAAAATCGAAAGGGGGGCATAACGAAACGTACTAGAAGAAATATTCTTCCAACTAAGCTACGTTTGGAGAGTGGGTGCCAGCTCAGTTGTCGTCTTCGTCATGTGACAGTGGTTCAAAATGACGTGGTGTTGTCCTACGAACTTTCTATTGGGGATTTTCCGGGCCGTCGCCAATGCCGTGTTGTGCTGCTCCAGTGCGACTTTAATTATTTACCTACCATAAACTACCCTGCAATAATGGACCCGACAGCAAGATGTGATGGTATAAGGGAAAGAATACATACTTTTATAGTAGGATGGTCCCCACGTGTAGCAATTACACTAGCAACCCTTCCGGGTATGCTTTCAACAAGGTTTTGATCCACAGCAATGGGTATTTGTGTCCATTCCGGCTTCAAGAATGTCGCCAGCTCAGCTGTAAATATCGGACGTGGTTCCCTGGTAAGTAAGCATAGCTCTAACGCGTTCCACACATGTTCTAAGGGGTTTAGTCGGGACTCTAAGCAGACCAGGGAAGACGTTTTACATCCATATCTCGATACCACTGCTTGTCAGAGACTGCAACATGACATGGATCGTTGTCGTCCTGAAAGTAACATTCGTCCGTTCCATAAAATGGCCACAGCGTAGGATGAACCCGAAGGTCCAAAATGTTCATGTAGGCTTTCAATTGGCCAGAAACAACGTGCAAAGGTCCCACGAAAACACCTCCAAACAAATAGTCGGCTTTTATGCCAATCCGCTGGCGTCCGGTCCATTATCGTAGTGTATATGCAATCAAAAAGCCCATCTGCAACTTATTTAAAACAATCGAACTGTTATGCTTATCATCCGAAAATTAAGTGAGTTTTATCTCGAAAGAAAATCGGGCTCGGATTTACACGCAACATCACGGCGGCATTGATTGCCATTCGAACTGTCCTCCAATAGAACCGACTAGCCAAATAACCCGGCGATGCTCGGGTTTCAAATATGTTCGCGACAGCTGAAATAGGACTTTTCCCTGTGTTAACTCAAATACACAAACTCTGTTGAAGTGTTTCCTACCGGTGTTAGCTCAGACACAAACCCTGTAGAACGTGTTTCCTTGTTCATGTCCATTTATTGCAGGAAAACAAACTTCAGATTTTAAAATTGAGGCTTCGAGAGGCACTTTCGGTAGAATTCCTGTGTGCCAATTGTCATGGCTACAGATGGGTCTGAAGACAAGAAAAAAATAGCCAATGTTTTCTGCAGTTCTGAAGTATATGTGTACCAAATTGGGTGTGAATGGGTCAAACAGTGTAGACATATGCTGAAACTCAAATACTGACTAGATGGCGCTGCGTGCACTCTGACGTGCGATAGGTGGAGAAGCTCTGGTTATAACTAACTGCTTTGTGAACGATGTGACGCCATGATTACTATTCTGTTTTTCTATGTTGTTGTGATGTATGATGTGTTTGTGATAAAATAAAACGGATAAAAAGAATTAAAGATTTAGATTACCTTTTTCCCGTGTGACAGGTAAGAGAACCTTTTGAAATTCATTTTAAGAACTGTGCGAATCAATGATAATTAGAAGTTGCAACAACACACACCCATCCTTTTTTATATATAGTATAGACTCCTTCAAAACCACGTGACTCAAATGTCGAGCTAGACTAATTGCGGAGGCAGAGATTAAAGTGGGGAGTATGTAAACAAATATAATGTCTTCCTCTGTCGCTCGTTCACTTCTGCCATCCTCGACACATCAACGTGCGAGGTTTTTAATGAAATGCGCTTGACTCACCCACTCTGCCACAAAATGTCGAAACGAGGGCGTGTCCCAGCTGCACCCCCCCCTCCCCCACCCCACCTGCGCCATAATGCCCAAAGAAACTCACAGGTTGCCGCTTCTTCCGAAGGCGCTGATTGAGTACCACTTCACATCGTGTCTCCCTGCGATGGATGCTAGATGGGACACATCCTCCCTCCTGCAATGAGGAAGGGGGCCCCCGTAAGGGCCCTTCAATCGGGTCTCTCTCCCGTTGACCCAGAGTCCTCTGCCAACAGAGGAATTCGCGTTAATTGAGTCGGTGACGCGTCGCAGCGACGTTTGACAGCGGATGTTTGTCTGTCCGTCTGGGAAGGGGATGGAGCAATTAGATGCGCGGGGCACACACCGAATGAATGGACGTCGATGGCGATTGGTCGTTTCTTTGTTGGAAAAAGGACAGGAATTAAAGCCTCTTTTGGAGTCTACGGCGCCCTCTTGAAATGGCTGCATAAAACTGGAGGAAATAATCTCTATTTTTCGTTGTTTGGATCCGAGGTCAGATGTTGCCTGGATCAGTATATAACTGATTAACATCGCACTGGAGCATCAGAAATGGCTATTGGGTGACGGTCCAGAATCCATCCCGAAAGACAAGAACAACGAAATTTTGAATCAGATTATGAGGTCCTGCATCCCACTCTCGAGACCTCGACGTGTGAACATTTGAAACCACGACGCAAATCCCCTGTACAAGACGGTTTGTGGCTGGATCTAGCTTTGATCTCGCAATCCTTCGTTTGCTAATCCGTGACGCTACCAACTGAGCTGCCACGGACCTTGAATGACTGGGTGATAGTACGCCTCTAAGACTGATCTTTAAACTTGTGCATAGAAATTTTTCATTGGGATAGTCTAACATGATCGGTGATGGTATAAATCTATTTGATTTTCTATTGGAAAATGGTTCAGGCAAAGACCATCGTGTACGTGTAGGCTGTTGCAAGTTAAATCTGCCGTGGCATCAAATGTCGTGGTGAGAAAGTCTGGGAGGGTGTGGGTGCCAGCTCAGGAGCTGACCTCGTTGCCAGACCGTGGTTCAAAATGACCAGGTGTTGTCCTTGGTTCCTTTCCCTTTGGGATTGATCCTGGACGGGTGGCTAATAGCCAGTTGTGTTGAGCCAGTGCGACATTAATTAGCTACCTACCAACCTGAAAAAGTCTTGCTTGAAATTGTCTTGAAAAATTGTAAGAAATAAAGTATTCCACATAAGCAACTTGATTGAGAGTCAAAACATGAAGAACACTATTAAGTATAATTTCCAAAAGACATAGTCATTCTGAACGAATTCGAATTTAGGATATCACGGTTCAAAAGACATGCTATTTATGTAATTATATATAAATTAGATAACTAATCTTTTGTATCGTTTTTTTATACGGAAACGATGTTAAACCAATGTATAAAAAGCTGGATGTTTAAAGTCAAAATTTAAAAAACAACTATTTTAGTAATGACCTAAAACTAAAAAACCTGTAAGCTAGTAGAAAGAAAAATTAATTGAAATGGTCTGAAAAACTAGTTTCTCGCCGGAACCAGTTGAATTCGTAATGAAAAATAAATTACTATGTACTACATAGACAGAAATGAATAATATAAAAAAATATAACATAGTCAAAATAGGTTTCCGAAACGTACACTTCAGTTTTAAAAATAAAGGAAAATTATAAAATTTTATTTTGTATGAAATCGTTATTAAGGATTCTTTAATGAGTAGTTAGCTGTTCTCAACGACTTTAATTCCTACTATGTACAATACGTCAAAAAGCAGTCTTGGAATTTTGACCTCGAACGATTTTCAATGAGAATCTTTCGGGTTTTTTAGCTCTGGCTCCAAGAAAATATCCTTAAACGAGAATTTTTCTCATATTCATTCCCATTTTCTCATAATCATTGCATCGGATACACTAAAAACTTGTTTTTATAATAATGAAAAATACATATGTAATCTCTAATATTTTAAAAGAAGTGTCTGTTTGTTTCTTGCACGCAAAATAATGACAAATCTATGACAGTTGCAGTGATAGCATTTGGCATACAGGTAGTCATAATTTTTTGCAATTTTAAGGTTGCGGTGAATTTTAAAATTCAATCTAAAACATTTTAAAAACAATTTACTGAAATTTTAATTTTTAATGTTTTCTTTGGAATGACAACAGCATGAAAGATAATATTTTAAATTTATATTTTCCGTTTTCATTTTGCGCGGAGGAATGAATTTCCATCAGACGATAAAAAACTAAGTTTTAACTTTAATTATGTAGTTCTTTTTTCTACCTCATAGACCATTAAAGATAGAGTAAAAATTTCACATAAGAACGATCTCTAAAAATATGATTTTCTTTAGATAAAATTTATAAACTGAATATATTTTATATTTTCGCAAGAGAATGTAACGTCACGCCAACATTTGTTCACCAAAAATAAACCGATTACATTTCCTGCCCCCTTACAACTTCAGCGAAAGAAAGCAAAGAAAATAAAACACATTTTGGCTGGCATTATTTAGTACTTTTTTGTAAATTCGGTATCGTTAAAGATAGATTAAAAATTTCAACGGATTTGAAATCCGTCTAAATCCGTATTGACATCAGATATATACTTTATACGTCTGATTTTCTTTTAATAAATATTTTTTAAGTATTTATATTATTATTTATTATTAAGTATTTATATTTTCGCAAGGGAGATTGAGAAGTCACGCCGAATTCCTATTTGGTTTGCTTCGCAAACCAGCATCACGAGCAACTCCATTATGGCTGTAATCCATTTTCCGAAGCAAACCATAATTCATGATATTCATAATTTGGTTTGCAATGCAAAGCAAATTGAAATTCCCAGGGAATTCATTCCAATAGGCTACGAATTTCTATTTAGATTGCGAAGAAAACCAACACCACGGGCAACGCCATGATGGCTGTCACGGGCAACACCGTGCTGACCACGCAGTGGTTAGTATATAATATAATGTTTAAAAAATATATTAATAGTATCATACAATTTTTATTTTTTTTACCTTAAAACTACCAGTTGATCTTTAAACATCTATGAAGTACACAATTTGCGTTGTCAGTTAACGAGTTCCAGCTCAAAGACGACGATAATTTCAGTTTCTCATTCGAAATCTCCTCAGAATAGAATTTTTTACTAAGAATAGAGCCTTTAATTTTAATTTTCTCACCAATATTAAGAGGATAGGCAAGAATAACAGACTGAAAAATTTAAACGGTACGATCTCGAAAGTCGTATAGTTCACGCGATGGTTCTTTGCATTCATTCTTTAAAGCTTTTCAGAACTATATAAACTGGAGATTTTTACGAAACAGTAAACAATAATTTAGAAACTCAGAATTAAAAAAAATATATATATCTTCCGTTTTTTGTGCAAAAATATTGACTAGGAGACAGAACTTAACATGATCGCGAATAGTATACAAGTTTTTACTGAAGCAGAAAGAAAAATAATGGAAGCGTGAATTCGTGATAGACAATATCTTGTTGTATCACCAGAAACAAATAAATCCCCTCTTTTTCAGAAAATAATCCGAGTTTTTATCCAAGAGTTGAATTACTTTCAAAGTTATCGCAACATGAAATTTTAATAGTGAAGGGAGTATTCCTAAAGCTGTGCAAAAAAAGTTTCACAAAACAGTGAAATTGTTTCAAAATTTTTACATGCATAATTTAAAAAAAAAACCTTTGAGGCTCATCTAGAAAAACAGGAATGCTTAAAGACCACAAAATGCCCATTAGGAGAGAGATGAAATACAAAATATCTTACCATTTATATTCATTCATAACACTAAAGTATTCACTTACCTAAAAAGAAAAGAAGAAAACATTACAAACATGTTAAAGCACAAAGAATAAATGAACGACTATAAGCTTTTTGAAACATTGAAGCAAATGCAAATCGATAAAAAGCGAGAAATAAATTTTATAACAATACTTTCGAAGGATAAAGAAAAAATGAAACTAAGCAAAAGAAGAATGGTGCATAACAATAAAGAAATTAATGTTTTTCGTTCCCTTACTTTTTAGATAAAAGTACTCCTTTTATCTAAAAAACTCTTAAGAAGTTGCTCACACTTAAGAAGTTGCTTGTGTAATAGACTTAGACGAGATTTTATTTTTAGCACTGTTATATATGATAGATACCTGAAGCAAGTTTATCTATATGATTAAATCTTAGATATTGTAAAAACCTAGTTATTTGATTACATTTTAGTCGTTCAATTTGGTCTCAAATAATCGTTCTTTGTCTTTTTTATTTATATATTTTAACATAAAAATTTGCAGAACATATTTATTCAACAGAATCTTAAGATAGTTTAAGACATAAATGGCTAAAAGAGGATAGTATTATAAGTAATTCAATCTCTAGACTGATGAACTGTTTAATAATTTGCAAATGTTAAACCGAAAACATTGTATAATTGTTAACGGTTATATATGTATAGTCGCGGAAAAAAACCTCCTTTATTTTGAGCACTATTCATACTAGAGCAAATTGAAAGAAATCAATCAAGTTGAAATAACGTCCTCTACAAATTGCATTAGAGGATGTTTTTATATCAAATTTCGCACAAACGAAATTTCTAATGACAATACCGCACTTTGATACCTTAATTAGATTCTATATCGTCAAATTAGTATAAACATGAAATTTCATGACTTTACATTCTTCAAATCTGCAGATATTCTATTTTCAAGTTGGTGTCAATTTCAGGGAACATCTCTACATAGAAATTCGCTATTCTAAGGTCCAGATTAATTGCAGTTATCGCTACCCGAATTTCAAATTTGAATACTATTTCAAACGTATTTTTCAGCGATCCTTGAATTAATATATTTACAGTAGTATGTAAGTGCAAACGATTTGAGAATTATTATCCGAGGATTGACAGACGTTTTAAAAATTTTGATTGCCCCCTAAAATCGCAATCATGAGGAAAATGTAATGGGCGCAAAAACTAAATATCGGAATGAAGGGAAATTTTGCACGGAAATATAAGAAGTCTTTCTGAATAGATTCCCATGAAAATATAATATTGATCCAATTCATAATTTTTCAAGCATTAATATAATAGTTATTATTGCATACTAAAAACTATTTTGAAAGTAAAATATTAGGTGGATTTTGTTTGGGTTCTTTAACAGTAACATGGTACAAAATATCAGGGCTATAGAAATATTATTTAGGAATATATCCATAAAAGTGTACGTAACTGATTTAACATAACGAGTTCCAATCTTTCTGTCATCATAACTTTCTAACGGTCAGATCTAATGACAGTAAATTAGATACCTGAAGTTAAATTTTGATAGATTAAAATTGAGTGTCGAAATAGGGAGTTTCTATCTAGTGTCCAAGTTACTCGAATGAAGACAGGTGGTTCGTGCGCGCTATACTGTGTTTTTCCGCGACTATACATATACGTATATGATGTACACTACCCTACAATAATGGACCAGACTCCAGCGGATTTGCATAATATCCGACTCCTTGTTTGGTTTTTTTTTTTCGTGTTATGGCCTGGGACCTTTACATGTTGTTCAAAGTAAATTGAACGCCGACGCCTGCATAAACATTTAGGACAATCCGGTTCTTCCTACGTTCTGGCAATTTTACGGAACGGACGAATGATACTTCCAGAACAACAACGCTCGTATCACGCTGCATCCTCTGTCGAGCAGTGGTATCGAGACATGGATGTAAAACGTCTTCCCTGGCCCGCTCAGAGTCCAGACCTAAACCCCATAGAACATTTGTTGGACGCGTTAGAGCGACGCTTGCGGACCAGGGAACCCCGTCCGAAATCTACAGCTGAGCGGGCGACATTCTTGCAGCAGAAATGAACACAAATACCCATAGCTGTGCATCAAAACCTTGTTGAAAGGATGTCCAGAAGGGTTGCTAGTGTCATTGCAGCACGTGGGGAAACCATCCCCCTATTAAAACATGTATTATTTCCCTTATACCATCACATCTTGCTGTCCGGTCCATTATTGTAGGGTAGTGTATGTAGGATATGGATATGTTTATGTATGTATATGCATGTTTCATTATTATGTGTATTGTTTTTCATTGTCTTGTTTCTGAGCTCACTTCATAAATTTTATAATCTCTAGTCTCTTAGTAGTTAAGTTGTCCTAGAGGATCCAATGTCTGTACATCATTATTTATGTTCACTATTTGTATTTATTCTGTACGAATCAATCCATTTTGATTGCCCGATAGGACCTTTTGGGACCTAACAAATGTCCTAACGACCGTCTTTTGAGTAATCTTAAGTTGCAGTACGGATAGATGCGTGGGAACACCTCAGAGGGTTCACTCTGCATTAATTTGGTAAGTTTTTCAGATAAAAAGCGATTGTTCTCATGTACATACGCCGAGTCTCGTCAAGTCGTACTTCGATCACGCATGCCGAAGTATGTTCAACGCGATATGTCTTCTATCATGATCTGACCAATAGTGCTAATGACGGCAAATATCGAAACCCAGATATTGCCAATTATTTTATTATGATGAAATCGAGATTTTTACAGTTTCTTCTCATGTCGAGATGTCACTTTTGCTAATGTACAGATTCTGCGTCGATACCAGGAGGGTCAAACTGAACATTCCAACACTATGAGATTTTAACGAGTCTTGAAAAAACTGTACAAGTTCTGATCATTTGATAGACCAGGGCACGACAAATCCCGGGCACCAGGTCGCCATGGTGTCAAAAAAATTTGGTCGGGTGCCTAAATTTTCAGCTTCTGTAAAAAAAAAGTTTATTTTTCATGATTATTTTTTTTTTAGGCCATAAACGTCATAAACGGATCAAAATGTCTAATGTAGATAATAAAAATGCTAACTTTAATGTCTCAGTCACTAAAAATACAATATTTACTAAGCGCGTGTGTGTGTAATAAGTTCTGTGATATACTCAGCGTTCGAAAAAATATTAGTATATGTATTTTATGGTCCTGCCTCCAAAAAAATGGGCTGGGTCCAAATTTTTTAATTTTTTTCATTCCCTGTGTTATACGCTTTATAAGTGATAATTAATCTGATACTTTGTCGTATCTACAAGTATTCAGCAACAGATGCTCCTAATGGCTCACGATAACCGAGTCATTCTCGACTACAAAAAGGCTCTGGAAACCAAACGCCGTTCCTTTACTTTCTGGGCTCAGGTACTTAAAGTCTACTTTCGTTGTGGTAAGTAGTCTAGGCTTCGTTGTGGTAACTAAAATTTATCTTCTCAGTAAATGCGTTTTCGCTGCTATAGTACACATATTGCGGAAAAGCTAACTTTTCAATCGATTCGCTTGCTCAGATCACTTGGTTATCGGTCAAGTTGCGGAAAGGAAACTCGAGTTTTTTCTGCTTTATCTCAAAGTTTGATTCATCTACATTTTGGTGACATTTGGCTTCTAATTCCACAACCCGCCCTTTTCAAATTATTGGTTTGCTTCGCAAACCAAATGGAAATTAAAAGTGAAGAATTGGAATTTAATTCACTGCTAATGTAACAAAGTTAAAACTCGTAATTGTTCCGGTCGTACTTAAAAAAATATGTGAAGCGTAAACCACGTTACCACCTAACTCTTTCGAATATGTGAAATTTGTTTTGTCATAATCAGAATCCATCCAACTGCGTCTAATTATTATGCAACACTTCGACAACGTCTTTTTTATCCTTCTAATTTACTTCAACGGTAACTTGTTGAAGATCCAGTCATTTTTGTTAATAACGAGATATCTCGTTCATCGACAACTGGTCGGCTTTACTGATAGCAAGGCAACTCGTCGACAAAACTGTGCTATTAGTCCAAGGGAGATTGAAGAACCAAATAGGTTGATCGGTAGATAAATCGACGTCGCACTTGAGGAACACAACGAACTATTATGGACGGACTGGAATCAATTGCGATGGGAAAGATGAGGTTGGTTGGTTGGGTTTTTATGGCGCAAAGGCCACACGTGGCCAAGCTGCGCCAGACACAAGAGAAAAAAGTCTAGACGAAATAAAGATTGATAGTAAAACTTTATCTATTTACAATTTTTGAATCAAAACTAATCAAATGTATAAAATCAAAATAAAATTCGAGAAACCAATGTCAGATATAAATGAAAACAAATTTTTATTGTAAGGACTCCCTAAACGATCTTTTAGGTTTGGGTTTGAAACTCCGAATCGGACTGTGGTTATTATAAACCCTACGTTCAGTCAAAATGTGTCGGACAGTAAAAATACAATGGCAGGTTGAACATATTGGGGCATGTTCTCTGATCAGTAAGTGTCTGTAGGTAAAATGGGTATGGCCAATGCGAGGTTTGGAGAGTGGGATGTCAGCTCAGGTGTTAACCTCGTCATTTGACCGTGGTTGAAAATTACGGAGCGTTGACCTCGGATCTTTCTGTTTGGGGTTTGATCCTAGACCGTCGCCAATAGCCCGTTATGTTGCTATGTTGTTCCACCAGGATGTTAACTGCCTATAGGGATGCGACATCGACCGCAAAACATGGATGTTAAAAATTTAAACATCGATGTTGATAATACATCGCCCAAAAAACACCAGTGTTTTTTTTTGTAACTTTTCTCCCTCATTTCTTAAAACTGGTTTAGCAACCTCGAACAATAATATTTGACGGGAGGGGGAGATTTAATTTGTCATATTTACCGTGCTTATTTCAATTTATAAGTAAGACTTCTTTATCTGACAAAACAAAGTCATAAAAATTAAGAAAAACAATTGACAAATATTTTATTTTCAAATTGAATAATATAAAAGAAAATAATATTTACAACCATTTGACATAGGTACTACTTACAAGTTTAATTAGGTAGGAACATAACAATAATTATTGTTAGTTATTATCAATTATGTATTAACTTATTGGGGGGGGGGGGAACACAACAAACTTATTTGTTATTTACAGTTTGTAAAAAAAAGAAGTTTGTTACCTTACACCCCCTTAAACCGACTTCTTTTTTCACCAGTTAGGGAAAAAGCTCTTTCTGATGGTTCATATGTCGCCATCACTGACAAATACTGAGTTGCACGGTTATTTTTCTTAATTTTTACTATGGTGCTTTTTTCATTCAAAAATAAAACATCGACAACGTAAAAACATCGACACTGTTAAAACATCGATGCTGAACAAACATCGGCTTCGATAAATCGATGTTAAATACAACAATGTTTTTATAAAACACCGATGTTTTGAAAACATCGTCATTCATATCGCATCCCTACTGTCTACCTACTACATAATTTTTAAGTGCAGTACAAACGTATCTAAATGCTGAGCCGTACTTTGCTGTCAACTATTGCATAGAAAACAGTTAGGAGAGTTAACAATCTTTCGATAAATACGACGCAGACAATCATGCCCAGTCAGGAAAAGAAAATCGTCATCCAAAGCTTTTCTTGGAGAGTCACGGACACAGGAGGATAGGGGATGCTATCCAAGGATTTATCCTTGCCAGCATTGACAGGTGACAAGTCTCTCTCTTAAGCAGTGTTTGAACAACTCTTTTTTTACAAGTATGAGGGTTTAACGGCTATCGGGTGATCTTGGTACACGTTTAAGTAAGATATTCCACTCTTTTGTCTTACAAATCGACATAGCGGGTTAGATAACGCAGACAAGTTTTTTTTTTATCACAGCAGATAACCACTTTAAAGTATTTGTATACCTTTAAACAGCCATTTCCAAAAAAAAAAATTCAAATTTTACACATTATTATACTCTAACTCTTTAGCTCTATAAACCACTTCGGATTTTACTTATACGACCATTAGAACTGGAGATATATAATTTTTAAAGTATTTACATTTGTACTTGGGACTTGGGGTTTGTATCGTTTCTAACTTTTTCTCCCAAATACAATTTTCGCTAAAACTTTACTCTCGGCAAAACACAATGTACAACAATGCATCAATTAAATTGCTTTCACATTTTTTATACTGGTTCTGAAGATTATAAAGTAGGGTTTGAACTATTGTTATTAAGAAATACGCATTTTAAAACAGTTCTCAGAACAACCAATCTCAATGTCCTAAATTGCTTCGACTTTTCCGTTAAAGTGAGCAGAATAGCACGTATATGGAGAAGGAGAATAAAGAACAATGAACACACGAGCATACTTCCCCTCAAACCTGTCTACTAACTGAATAGGATGAATTTTGTCAGATGAAAGTGCATTTGGGTAACAGGCTAAGTGACGTCATTTCCGGAATGAAACGTTAAACACACACACTTCCCAAAAGCACTAGGGCTCGGGAATTAAATAATCTTATTATCTTCATTCGTATTGGGCACAAACGTTGCCTTTTTACAGCTATCCTGAAACTATATCGCCGGCCAACCGGTATAGTGGTTAAGGTGTTAGCCTCTAGATCGGAAGGTTCTTGGTTCGAATCTGGGTCCGGGCATGGATGTTTGTAAGCGTATGGAGTAGAGGCGGCTGGTGCACCTTAATTCTGTAGTGGCCGAAAGACTTCACGTTGGGTAGGCGTGGAAGTTTGGAGAGTGGGGTGCCAGCTCAGGTGTTGATTCGTCATCTGACCGTGGTTCAAATTTGCGAGGTGTTGTACTCGGATCTTTCTCTTAAGGGACTGATTCCGGACCTTCGTCAATAGCCCTTTGTGTTGCTCTAATACAATGTTAACTAAAAATTACCAAATTAATTACCTAAAACTATATCAGAAGGCAAGTAAGGCAGGTAGTCATTTGAATTAAGGTCGCACTGAAGCAATACAACGGTCTATTGGCAAAGGTTCGAGATCCATCCCGAAGGGAACGATCCAAGTTCACCACCACGCAATTTTGAACCCTATGACGAGGTCAACACCTGAGCTGGTACCCCACTCTCCAAACGTCCACACAACACCAACGTATGGCAAATTGGTAATTTTTTAGTTAACGTCGTACTAGAGCAACACAATGAGCTATTGACGACGGTCCGGGATCATTCTCTTAAGAGAAAGATCCGAGGACGACACCTCGCAATTTTGAACCTCGGTCAGATGACGAGGCAACACCTGAGCCGTCACCCCACTTTCCAAACTTCCACACCCACCCAACGTGAGGACTTTCGGCCACGGCAGATTTAAGGTGCACCAGCCGCCTCTACACCATACGCTTACAAACATCCATGTCCGGACCAGGATTTGAAACAGGAACCTTTCGATCTAGAGGCTAACACCTTAATCACTATACGGGTTGGTCGGCCAACGTATGGCAAAGAGAATAAAGAAATAAATACATCCGTTTTAACAGATTATTTGTAAGTCAGGTTTTGTAAATTCGGAAATGAGAGAGAATCGATATTACCCTACTGCTTTCGTCCTTACTTCTGCAGACTCGGATCCTCATTTCGACTCATTATTAATTATGAAGAGTAGAGCGGGGATTTTCGACTCACTTTTCGTTCTTCGGCGGATTCCTCATAAAAAATTAATTTTCGTCAGAATTAATGACTTCTGAAGTGAGTTACAACATTCGCTGATCATTTCTGTTTCTCCGAATTTGCAGAAATACTGGAATGATTAGTCCACTGCTTTAATAATGAAACAGAAAAAATTTCGCGTTCAATACCTTCCTACGGGAACGAATCGAATTTAAAAATGAGATAGGTTATATGTGGATGCATTCATTAACGTTTCATTAATTTATTCAGAATTAAATTTTCAGTAGGAATTTAGTTTTTTCACATATATGGGAGATAATTAGAATAATAGTATGACATGAAGTGATATGGGGGGAGGGGGGTACTGAAATTCAGCTGTTACTAAAAGCGTTGATGACCTTCCAAGTGGCTTAGAAGAGATATCTCGTCTTTCCTGATCTGACCCAGTTTGCTAATGACAAGATATCTCGCCATCCAGATATTGCCGAATTCTTTCGGTGACGAGATCACAATCTGGTTCGTTTACTTATAATGAACGAGATATCTAGTCTGTCAAGATATTGATATATTTTCGATGATGACAAGATCCAAGATCTGGTCAATTTTCTAATATGAACGGAATATCTCGTTCACCAAGGCCTGGTCACTTTTGCAAGGTACCTCGTACATAGGGATTGCAATCCGATCCGGCGGATCCGACATCATTTAGCTACCAACCGGATTCGATAAACACGAATTTTTTTTTTAAATTAAATAATCGATTATTCAAACCCAACTTTAAAATCGCAAAATCGTTTATTAAGCAATCGATCGGGAATGAATCGATTTTATATTTTTCAATCATCAGAATGGAGAATTCTAGCAAAAATAATAAATTAAACCATCAATATAATATTTTTTTAATAAAGAGGAATTAGAAAAGCAAATTCTGAAAGAAAATGAAGACTATTGCTATCAGACAAACTTTAGAAAAGAAACAGATTTTGAGAAAATAATGAAGAAAGAAATGACTTCATATATATGAAGTGGAGTCAAAGGAATAAATTTGTCTCTTATGTACGACTACTTAATGACGGTTAAACCAAATAGCGTTGAAACTGAGAGGGCCTTTTCTCGGCCGCTGGTTATATTTGCGTTATTAGTACATTGAGAAGTAAGTTGGGGGATGACACAATTAATACGATTTGTTTCCTTAGATGGTTCTTTCAAACTCACAATTGATTTTCATTACTATATAACTTCGATTGAAGCAATTAATAAGAATTAAGAGTTCCCTTGTTTGTTATGTTGACCCAATACTGCAAAACATTAGATTTTTGTATTAGTATGAGGCAAGGTTAGGTACAATTTATATATCGTTTGCTCAACGACGTTAGAGATAGAGACTACTTAATCTATATAAATAAGAATGGAGTGTTTGTTTGTACATTCAATATTTTCGACCCATTTCAAGTTTTCTATCCGTTTTGGACCCTTCTGATGCCGAATCCGCCTTTTTCTCGTTTGGTGTCTGTCTGTCTGTCTGTCTGTCTGTATGTTGTGCCCTATATATGTCCACGCGGTTTGAGATATTTCCATGAAAATTTGCATACAGTGAGTACTTATCTTCATTTAGTGAGTGGCATTGGTTGCGAAAGTCTGTCTGTCCGTCTTTCTGTTCTATGCTCGATTTTGTGTTTGTGTGTTTGTGTAGACATCACATGAACTGTATTCCAGATATTTGATTGTAGTGTATTTTATTTTATACATTATCTACTAATGTAGTGAATGCAATATTATACATTTCTTTATTGTTATATTTAGATGAGTTTCAAGCTAAAACATCTGAGTAAGTATACTTAAATAAACCATAATTTGGTAGTTTTGGAAAAATTGGAATGTCTATTGAATATTACGATTACTTCGATTGCTTTACCAGTACTGCTGAAAAAGTAATTATTTTTCAAAAAATAATTTTTTAAATGGAATTTCAGCTCTGATACTTTATTTATTTCGAGTCTTGTTTTTGTTCTTTGTGCAATGCAAACGATTTCCGAATTTTTGGGGCAGACGATAGTTTTCAACGAAACGAGAATGAACAAGATCGCACGAGCAGTGATATTTTTTCTGTTTCTTTCGCTCTGAATTAATTTCACATTTCTAAATTTTGTGTAATTTTAGTTGTAAGTTGTGGCAACTGTGCGAGATCAAGAGATAAAAATGAATCACAAATTAATATCTTTAGGACAATTTTTTCTGACATCTTTTATTTTGTTTTTTTCGCTGTTTTCGGTTTTAACTATTTATTATTTTAATAAATGTGTGTTTTCCTTCTCATCACACGCAACAGCACCACAAAGTATTCGACTTAAAAATGGCATGCAAGTCAGAATAAATTTTCAGCAAATTTTAAGTGTAGTTATGCCATTATTGAAAGAATAATGCCGTTATTTAAAGAATAATACGTTATTGAAAGAATAATGCCGTTATTGAAAGAATAATACCGCTATTGAAAGAATAATACCATTATTGAAAGAATAATACCGTTATTGAAAGAATAATGCCGTTATTGAACGAATAATAATGTTTAAAAATCCGAACTAGAACTTTTCAAACATTAAAAAATTAGTTGTAATAATGACAGGAGAAGATTGCAAAATTTCACTATGTCGCATACTGAATGCAAGAGTGCCACAAGTAAAAAACTATTGTTTTGTTGACTATGAGTGCGAGAGCACTCGCCATAAATCGTAATTTTAATTAATTGAGTTGAACATGAAAAGAACTTAAGAAAGGGAATTTCAAATCTCCCTCAAAATCGTCTTTTATAGTAGTAACCTTAGTGTCACCTTTCGTTATTTTGTAGCTTTGTCATACAGCAAGCGTGCGATGTATGTGAAATGTATTACATGAATATATATGCATGTGTAGGATTTCTGACCAAAGTAAGTTGTAGAAATTATAAAGATGGCGAAAGGTGTTCAAATAAATTTTTATTCTACAAAAAACGTAAGTCATTATATACTTTGATTATCTTTTCAATTTAGAGTAAACCAATTCAAACCGAGTAAGGTCGGGTATTTTGCTAGTTTTAGATAAATAGAAAAGAACTACGTATAAAACATATAAAACAAGCTGATGTTTTTTGGGGTGCAAACTAGTAAGACTGATCATAATCAATCGTTTAATACTTACTACTAGCAGTGTTAATACTTACTATTTATTAATTGTTGGTGACTGATTTCATACCTATGGTTAATCTATATAAATAAGAATGGAGTGTTTGTTTGTACATTCAATATTTTCGACCCATTTCAAGTTTTCTATCCGTTTTGGACCCTTCTGATGCCGAAGCCGCCTTTTTCTCGTTTGGTGTCTGTCTGTCTGTCTGTCTGTCTGTCTGTCTGTCTGTCTGTCTGTCTGTCTGTCTGTCTGTCTGTCTGTCTGTCTGTCTGTCTGTCTGTATGTTGTGCCCTATACACGTCCACGCGGTTTAAGATATTTTCATGGAAATTTGCATACAGTGAGTACTTATCTTGATTTAGTGAGTGGAATTGGTTGCGAAAGTCTGTCTGTCCGTCTTTCTGTTCTATGCTCGATTTTGTGTTTCTGTGTTTGTGCAGGCATCACATAAATTGTGTTCCAGATATTTGATTGCATTGTATTTTATTTTATACATTATATATTAATGTAGTGAATGCAATATTAAACATTTCTTTATTGTTATATTTAGACGAGTTTCATGCTAAAACACCTGAGTAAGTATACTTAAATCAACCATAATTTGGTAGTTTTGGAAAAATTGGAATGTCTATTGAATGTTACGATTAATTCGATTGCTTTACCAGTACTGCTGAAAAAGTAATTATTCTTCAAAAAATTATTTTTTTTATGGAATTTCATCTCTGATACGTCATTTATTTCGAGTCTTATTTTTATTCTTTGCGCAATGAAAACGATTTCCGAATATTTGGGACAGACGATATTTTTCAATGAAACGAGAATGAACAAGATCGCGCGAGCAGTGATATTTTTTCTGGTTCTTTCGCTCTGAATTAATTTCACATTTCTAACTTTTGTACACTTTTAGTTGTAAGTTGTGGCAACTGTGCGAGATCAAGAGATAAAATTGAATCACAAATTAATATCTTTAGAACAATTTTTTACGACATCTTTTATTTTGTTTTACTTCGCTGTTTCCTGTTTTAAATATTTATTATTTTAATAAATGTGTTTTCCTTCTCATCACACCCAACAGCACCACAAAGTATTAAACTTGAAAATGTTAGGTAAGTCAGTATAAATTTTCAGTAAATTTTAAGTGTAGTTATGCCATTATTGAAAGAATAATGCCGTTATTTAAAGAATAATGCCGTTATTTAAAGAATAATGCCGTTATTTAAAGAATAATGTCGTTATTGAAATAATAATAATGTTTAAAAATCCAAACTAGAACTTTTTCCAACATTAAAAAATTCGTTGTAGTAATGACAGGATAAGATTGCAAAATTTCACAATGTCGCATACCGGAGGCAAGAGTGCCACAGGTAAAAAAATATTGTTTTGTTGACTATGAGTGCGAGAGCACTCGCCGTAAATCGTAATTTTAATTAATTGAGTTGCAAAGTTGAAAACAACTTAAGAAAGGGAATTCCAAATCTTCCTATAAATCGTCTTTTATAGTAGTAACCTTAGTATCACCTTTCGTCTTTTTGTAGCTTTGTCATACAGCAATTGTGCGATGTATGTGAAATGTATTACATGAATGGATATGCATGTGTAGGATTTGTGTCCAAAGTAAGTTGTAGAAAATATAAAGATGGCGAAAGGTGTTGAAATAAAATTTTACTCTACAAAAAACGTAAGTCATTATATATTTTGATTATCTCTTCAATCTAGAGTAAACGAATTCAAACCGAGTAAGGTCGGGTATTTTGCTAGTTATTAATAAAGTTGATTCTCTAATGCTAAAATAAACGTTTTGTTCGTCAATTTGGAATAATATCCTTTTTACCTACTTTCACTCAGCCGATTTTGAAAAAATACGTACTGGTTAGATAGACGTATTAAGAAAATTCCAATCCGGCCGGATCCGACGGGATTGAAAATCGCGTGCCGGATTGCAATCTCTACTCGTACAAGATACCTGGTGTATTGACAAGATACTTTGTCGAGACAACCAGCAGGATGATTGAGGAACAGCTACGTTCTGATTGGTTGGTTTGTAGGTAGAAAATGTATCTCTACTATTATAAAAAGAAGCGTTTGTGTGTGGCTCTGTGTCTCTGTACTCAGTGTCCTGACGAATCTATGGCACTTACAATAATGAAATTTGGCACACAGGTAGTCCGAATTTTTTTTGATTTTTGTGTAGTGCCCGAATTTAAAAATTTAATCTAGAACATTTTAAAATGAGTTTATTAGTTCTTGCACCTTTCTTTATTCTCTTCGGAATGTGACGCCATTAAAGAAATAGAATAATTTTGCAATTTCGACCGCTAACGTCACAAACGTTTTTCGTCTAAATGCCTTTGGAACCATGCCAAGTTCTTCTATTCTAGCTTGTTTTGATTTCCATAGTTGATAATAGCCACTTCGAGGTCATTACGGGGTTGCCTATAGAGTTCGTTTGTTAAGCAAATCAAATGGGAGTAAGTAGCACCGAGGTTGGCGAGCGGTAGTGAGCAGTGAATATACCTGACCCCTGGACCCCGAACTGTCACAGGCAATGCAGTGCTGGCCACGCAGTGGCTAGTTTCTACTATTATAAAAGAAAGTGTACGTTTGTTTGTTTGGGGCCGCAAAATCATGACGATTGCCAGATCATGACGATTCATGCAAAATCATGACGAAAATCATGACAGCAATGAGATTTGGCATACAGGTAGTCCAATTTTTTTGTAATTTTTGGGTCGCGCCGAATTTTAAAATTCAATCGAAAAGATTTTTAAATGAATTTTATAGTTTTACTCTCCATAGGTTTTTCAAACGTGGAGAACTTTTTCTAATCATGCGACCTTGCAGTCAGGGTTTGGAGTCGTGCCAAATTTTTTCAGCCGCAAAACGCGGAGAAATTTTTTGTTTTGTTTCCACTCCTTGATTTTGCTTGATTGATTTCCCAGTCAGACGATAAATTTAGTCAAAGTTATTTTTTCTATTTCCTAGACGGTTAAAGATAGAGTAAAAATTTCAACGGTTTTGAAAACTGCGGAAAATTTCACTATAGATTGATACCTAAAAGTATGATTTTCTTTCAATAAATAATTTTTTAATTGAATATATCTTCAACGGATTTGAAATCTGCGGAAAATTTTCCACCAGCTTAATATCTTACATCACGGCGTTGCCCGTGGTGTTGATATGAGGAGCAAACCAAATAGTAGCCACGCAATGGATAGTAGTACATAAAAGAAAAGAGATAAATGAAGGGCTGATATATGATATATGACGTAGGAAGAGGATTATGTCAATGTGGCGTTGGAAAAGGATTATGTCAATATGACGTAGAAAAAGGATTATGTCAATATAACGTAGGAAAAATATTTCAAAATCTGTTAAATTTAGATAGAACAAATTAATAACACAAACCTCAAGCTATAAGATGGAACAAAACACACTGAACAGAAAACATTCAGGAAACTCTTTTTGATAGCAATTCGTTGTATAGAATTTACACCATTATAAAGAGGCTTCGATTCTAAAAAACTACGCGTTAATGACTGACCCCTATGACTGAGTCAACTGTACCAGTTCCGACACTAAATTTGACACATGTTCTTAAGGTCCTAAAAAATAAAATTGTGTAAAAAAATCGCGTTTTGTGCCTAAAACCAAAAATTTGACCCTCTTGAAGCACTTCACCCTCTTGGTGGTCTATTTTAGCAAAATTCCCTACAGCGGTCAGAGTGAGGTGCATATTTCTATCAGTCGCCAATTCTAGGAAAGGGAATTGTTTTCTACTTCCACTTGGAGTAAAAAGTCAGATGAGTTTTGACGATGTATCAGATTAACTGACCTGATCTTGAACGAGATCCTCCCTCGTGACATTTGGAGGCTTAACTTGAGCTCTAACCCCTCAAAATGTATTTCTTTCCTCAAAGCGTTCGCATACCCACATCGAGTTGCCCTGGTCTATAGAGTAGGGATGCGACATTAAAACATCGATGTTCAAAATTAAAACATCGATGTTCAAAATACATAGACCAAAAACGATTGATGCTTTTAAACATCAGTATATTTAAACTTTTCCGCCCTATTTCTTAAAACTGGTTTAGCAAACTCAAGCATTAATGTTCGCCGGGGGAAATTTAATTTCTCATTTGCCGTGTTTATTGATTTATGACTGAAATTGTTTTTAACTGTCAAAACAAAGTAAAAAAATTAATGAGAACAATTAATTATTTTAAAATTGAATAGCATAAAACAAAGTAATATTTACAACAATTTGACATAGGCACTACTAACTATAAGTATAATTAGGTAGGTACATAACAATAATTATTGTTAGTTATTATTATTTATTTATCAACTTATGGGGGGGGAGGGGGACACAACAAACTTATTTGTTATTTACAGTTTGTAAAAAAAGAAGTTTGTTACCTTTCTCCCCCTTAAGCCGACTTCTTTTTTCACCAATTAGGGAAAAAGCTCTTTCTGATGGGACAGATGTAACAGATGTAGTAGATGACAACAATTATTGTTAGCTATTATAAATTATTTATCAACTTATGGGGGGGGGGGAGTGTAAACGCAACAAACTTATTTTATGAACTTTGAATAAAAAATATTGGGGCTTTTAATTATTATATGCCCCAATATTTGTTATTTACAATTTGTAAAAAAATAATTTTGTTTACTTTCTCCACCTTAAGCGGACGTCTCTTTTCACTAACTATCCCAGGGAAACTCTTTCGAATGGGACAGAGGTTGCCATCACTGACAAATGCTTAATTGCACGCTAATTTTTCTTAATTTTTACTATGGTGCTTTTTTTTATACAAAAATTAAACATTGACACTCTTAAAACATCGATGTTAAACAAACATCGTCTCCAATAAATCGATGGTAAATACAACACTGTTTTTTATCAAACATCGATGTTTTGTAAGCATCAACATCGATGTCGCATCCCTAGTCTATAGACCCTAGTGTCAGTTTTACTTCACTTATTAACCCACCAAGAGGTTCTCGTCGAATCAACCACCAGTAGGGTTAAGTAATTGTGCTCATTTCCAGTCCGATTCGAAGAATGATCCTCATATCAATGCCACGCGTCCCTCATATTACCCTGCTCTATCCCTCGCTCTAATGGACGATGGAAAAAGTGTCACCTGAGCCCGTGTCGCTAATGGACGCAGAGTGGACGCCCGTGTTCGATTCCACCGCGGTGACTCTCGCAATTTCCTGTAGGAGGGGGGACTGGAATCGAGATAATTGAATCTGGCAGCACGCGCGATCAAACGATAGACCTTCCGTCACGCGCTAGGCGTTGGGAAGGAAGGGCTTTTCCAACGAATAATCGGCCACGGAGCTGAGATTTGTTGTTCAGTGTTCGTTAGGGGATGACATCGTGGAATGATCGAGAGAGATAGGGGAAGGGTGTTTTTGTTGCCATCATAACTGTGTAAGTGGAGGGCCGCGGTGTCGGAAAGTGCAGCGGATTAGCAATCGGAGAATTGCGAGTTCGAAGCAAAGTCCAGCTAAACACCGTCGTGTGAACGGGAGCTGGTGCATGTTGAATCTGTCGTTGCCTCATATATCCTTACGTTGACGTGGTCTGGAAGTTTGGACAGTGGGGGGTGGAGTGGTAATATACGAGACCTTGGCTATTTTTCGCCAAATGTGATAACCTTCCAATGTAGTCCTGCTTCCGATTTCCTAAGCAGTTTTAAGGCAACCCTATTCAGAATTTTCTGGAATTGAAGACGTTCTCTGATTGGAATTGAAGACGTTCTCTGATTGGAATTACGACGTGCTCTGATTGGAATTGACGTGCTCTGATTGGAATTAAGACGTGCTCTGATTGGAATTAAGACGTGCTCTGAATGGAATTGATGACGTTCTCTGATTGGAATTAAGAAGTGCTCTGAATGGAATTAAAGACTTCTCTGATTGGAATTAAGACGTTCTCTGATTGGAATTAAGATGTTCTCTGATTGGAATTACGATGTGCTCTGAATGGAATTGAAGACGTGCTCTGATTGGTTCATATTTGTATTTCTTGATTAACGATAAGCAATAACGACGCTTTAATCGCCACTTCGTTTTCTTTTCGTAGTAATGTAACGTGCAGTTGTGTGACATCTTTGCTCTGTCTTTTTTTTTTTTTTTTTTTTTTTTTTTTTTGCGATTGCGTTTTACAACGGATGTTTCTGGCCTTCGTCCAGGAAATTAACAGGATTTACAATGTAGCGGAGGAAACGAAATGAGAGTAAATTTCATTTTTCTCTACCTTTTCCCTAACTTATCCAAAAAATTACTATCAGATCCATATATGCAAAGGTTTACAGTGTGGATTTTGCTACACGGGCCCCGCCATCTTGTGTTGGAGGAAAAAAAATTATTTGGCCACAAGGTCTAGTGTGCTAACACTCCCCTTCTGGGGTGCCAGATCAGATGCTGTTCTCGTCACTTGTCCGTGGTTCGAAATTGCGATGCATTGTCCTTTGTAGGTAGGTATTTTAATTAACATCGCACTGGAGCAACACAACACGATGGACTGTTGGCGTTGTCCTGGTATCTTCACTCCCAGAACGTCATCAATAGAATTAACTACCCACCCCGAGTGGGTGCTGCCTCAATGTTAAAACTCGCCAGCATCTTGTACGACGTGACCACCTCATGAGCCCTACGCATCATAATTTAGTTCATGAAATGGTCAATAGTCGTAACGATCCCCACTTTCCTCCGGTCAGCCTTTCTCCCCCGGAGATACATTCCGGATTCTAATCCGGTCATTTATGATCCGGGACCCGAAAGGGCGGCCCCGAATTTTAATGGGCCGAATGAAGCGACAGGCGATTACTCACCGAGTTCTCGCAAGATTCGATCGCGGGGGAAGGGGTTGTTTGGAATGCAAAGTGTCTGAGGTCGCCCTGAGTCTTAAGCGTTCTTGCGGGGGCAATTACTTTGACCCAGCGGTGAATAGGAAGTAAATCGCACGCTGTCTGGATATCTGAGAAAAGCAACCACTTTAAAACTCCGAGTGATTTCGACGAGATATCTCGTCCATCAAGATCTGGTCAGTTTTCGTCTAATGACAAAATATCTCGTCTTCTGAAGAATGCTGATTGAATTCTCAGTGGAGGTTTGGCCGATTACTAATGATGACGAGACAAAGATCAAGTCAGTTTTTCGATTGACGAGATTTCTCGTTAGTTCTTTTTCTATCTCCTAGACCGTTAAAGATAGAGTAAAAATTTCAGCGGATTTGAAATCTACGGAAAATTTAGACCAGTTTAATACCTTACAGCAAACCAACAGAACGGGCAACGCCGGGCTAGCCACGCAGTAGCTTGTATAAAAGAATATCGCATTTACATACTCATAGTAGGAAACTTAGTTACGCAACATTCAGTCTTCGCAGCGCAGGCCCGAAGCCCGTGCGACCACACGGGTAGGGCCCCTAAATGTTCTAAAAATGAACATGTTCTTTAAAATGTTCTGAACAGTTCCCTGGATTCTTTTACAGGCCCAAACTGTTCAAGACTATGAAGTTTTCAGCCCACATTGCGAAACAGTTTTTCATAGATTTTTAGCAGATTATCAGACATTGATCTCTGCCTGTGAACAAGACCCTGAGGGTTTTGTATTACGAGACAGATTAATGAATAAGCTAACGATAATAAACATTCTAGCACTTTCAGATATTTGTCCTGCTGTTGAAAAAACATTAAAAAACAGTACGAAACAGATCTTATGTCCTGGGAGTACATCTTAAATCAAAAGCCTCATTTCATACCTCGAAATTATGAAGACATATTTTGATGAATTTTCAACGGCACTCTTTGAAGAATAAAAATCACAAAGGGAAGAAAACCATTCACTTTGCAGCTTTATTGCCAAAAACATTGTTTTTAAATTTAAGATTATTGGAGATGTTTACTCCATCGAATAGTGGTATTTCAGTACATACCATGATGTTCTCCTTCTTGCTATTATTAGCTCCAAGAGTCTCAGATCACAACACAGAGCTAGTGAAGGTGATGAGCTAAGAGGTATTTTCTTATGCCTATCAAGCTATGTGAAATCTCTAATTGAACAATTCAGTGTATATTTTTGTACAAGTGAATCAGGTGGTAAACCATTATTCCGTTATTACAATCGCCAGATCTAACACACTTATTTAAAATTTAACTCCATGAACTGAGGGGAAAACTTCCTCCATTTCAAAAGTTTCTTGTATTTTTTATATCAATGCCAGTCTCTGAAGCGAAACTTGGGGATCTGTAATTGATGTTGTTGGGAAACAGATCGAGAGATGGGACAGATGAAGAAGATAAGAGAGTTTTTATCCAACTAAATATAAAGATACCCTTCTGGTTATAAAGGTACACGAAGGTTTTTAAAAGCAGCTTTATTTTCTATGTATAATTCTGTTTATCCTTTCCCACATTAGAAATACTACAAGAAGTGAGCTGATGAAACGATTTGTAACATCAAAAGTCATAAACAAAATAAACTAGAACGCATCATGCTTACCATGTTTCAAATGAAATGAAAAAAAATCTGGTTCAATGTATGATTTATATATATTCACTAAAATTACATGCAAATTTTGCAGACAGATTATGAAATTCTAATCGCTTATCGCAGACAGGTACAAAACTTTCTGCCACTGGGTGCATGTAAATATAATTTTGGACACCAGCGTAGTTTGAAACATTATCTTCCCGTGTAAATGCCACTAATCAGCGGTTAAAAAATGTGTATTAGTTGAAATGAATTCCATTTCGTTACGTAAGTATTACATTAATAAAATTAGTTATTTTCATGTAAAACATGCTAAATGTATAGTATGAATATTTATATATTCCTATAAAATTCGAAAGATATATACGATAAATTTCCCAAACAATACTCTAAAACAATGTTAAAATTAAAACAATTACAACCCAAACAGAGTCATCGTGCATTGTAAGGATATTAACAATGTACAGCAATGCCTTTTCTTCAAAGTTTTATTATTTCACGCGTTTTTACCTCACTCAATTTCTTGCTTTGGTGCCTGTTTGACTACTTTTCAAAGCGCTCTGAAATTACGTGATTTATCGAAGTTTTTTGCTTCAAACTCTATTTGAGAAACTATTTAGTATCTCAAGAAGTCAACTATCATCTAGACGTTCTATTTCTATTCCATTCTTTTCGATTAAAGTACAGAAAAGGATGGCTCCTCGTCTTTGGAAGCGGTTGTCCACAGCCTTGTAAGTACACTTTAACTTTGTTAATATTTTGAATTTAGTAATGATTTAAATCTGGCATTTTCTTAGATATTTGTTTACTGTATTTTATAATTATCTAGAATTAGACTCGTGAAAAATGATGTAACTAAATTCATTTCTTTCAAAGCAAGGCAAAGGAATAGGAAATTAAATGTGTTCACTCTTGCATTTTCTTCTATATTCGATGATATTAAATGAAATATTTGCCAAGGAGCGATGTAAAATTTCATTCATTTAACTCTTAACAAAATGATTTTATTTCCAAATATTATGTACGATGAAAGTTTCTCACTTTTGTGCTTTTAATAAATACCCACATTAATGTTGCATTTATGTTACAGATTTGGAACCTATGACCGTCATTCCTATACGATGGACGCAATTAAGATCTCTCCTAAACGTTACGCTGTAAGTATAAACTTTATAGTAAACAAGTAAATTATGCTTTTAATGTTATATTATTGTCAAGACATTACTTAATAACGATTGTTTTCAACAGGAACAGCTAACGAGGATGGATGTGGAGGCGTTCAAGAAAATAAAACTCAAGGTAGGTTTTTTTAAATAGCAATAAGGACTCATAAATTTATGTTTCTTGAATTGGATTTTTCTGGCAAAATATTTTTAATATTTAATAATGTAATATTTTTCACTAAGCATAAAGTTAGATGTCATAGTTAGATACGTGAACTTAGGTTATGCAAAATATTTATGCGTTTCATTTCAACAAAAATAAACTTTCTTCTAGGAGTTTTTGCATCCACCATTCCACATGTTCAAGTCTTTTGGAATTACTGAATACATGGATGAATTCAGTTATGTAAGTACCAAATGTGAATTAATAGAACCATTGAAATTTCAAAATATCTATTCATAAAAAAGCATTTAATAACAAGTGTGTGCATACACGTATTTTTCTTTTTATCTTTTATTATTTTTTAACTATCTTTTTTTTTAATGTATGAAGTGTTTTTTACAGACTACTTACTGGACAGCAGTGGAAATTCTGAAAACTTTGACTGCCAAGAAAAGGGCCGAAACCCTAGAGCATTTCATTAAAATTGCCAAAGAACTCCACAAACTGAATAATCTGAACTCGGAGTTTGCCATTCTGGCTGCCCTCAACAGCGCCCCGATCCTTCGACTGGATGAGACGTGGAAGGTACGTTCAACTGATTCAATATAGATCAGGAAGTCTAAAAAGAATATATATTTTTTAAATACTCATATCTTGAATATCAGCTTGCTAACTTGTACATTTGATTACTTTCAGAATGTGTCTCAAAAACACTTGCTCATGTTGGAAAAGCTGGAACACCTGTGCTCTACTGATAATAACTTCTAGAATCTGAGGAAGTATTACGCCAATTGCAAAAAAGACTGCATTCCATTTATTGGTAAGTATGCATTCGATTCATGTTTTTCCCAGTTACACCCTTACAGGGTGGTCATAATAGACTTAAGAGTAATCATAGAATGCGATTACTTATAAAAAACCAAACCGATTATTCGTCTTTCTATTGGACGTGGTCGAACTTTTCTCTTCGGTTCTGATCCTGGACCGTTGACAATAGCCCATTGTGTTGCTCCAGTGCAACGTTAATTTAAATACCTACCTATCAATCTATTGGACATGACATTATGGAAATGCGTACCTATAACTCATAGGTAATTGATTTAACGTCGCACGGTCCGGGATCAAACCCGATGGGAAAGATCCGAGAACACCTCGTCCTTTTGAACCAGATGACGAGGTCAATACCTGAGCTGGCACACCATTGTCCAAACTTCTACGACAATGTGAAGACATTTGAGGCCGCGACAGATTTTGAGTGTGCCAGTGCCTCTGTATAAGAAGGTCTTGGGTTACATCGAGTTTTGAACTCGCAAATTTGCAGTTGCTAGTGCTTACAACACATAATTTAACGCATGTATTCGGATTTGCATTTCCATTGGGTGCTTCATTTTCGTCTCGATTGATTGTTATATACCGGGTACATCAAACATGCCAAAAGAATAGTTTTTTTTTTGTAGTCCTAGCGCCGGAATTTTGAATGACAGAAAGTGACGTTATAAAACTTTCGAGTTGAATATCTCCTCAATCGAACGCTTTTTTGGTTAGGATCGCATTGCAAGATGGCGTGGTTGATTCTGGCCACTCTACATATACACAATTATCATTCATTTTTTGAAGAGTTTTAGATATTTTTAAAAATTTGAAGAGATCATCAAAACCATGCTACTCCTACAATGTCTTCTTTTTCAAGAAGTTCCATTTGTTATTCACAGAAGTCTAATTTCACGTGGACTTATTAAATTATCAAAAATATTTTGAATTGCCCCATATTCCCATTTCGTATCGTTAGTTCTCATTAATGCTGGTTGGAGTCGAAATTTTATGTGCATAAACGTTTGAGTATTGCACAAAGTATATTTCGTGAGTGATAAGTGATAATTGTAATTCAAAGTGCGTCATGAACCGATTTTTAAGTGTCAAGTCCATAACGTAAATTCATGTGATAAATTAATAAACGTACTTGGTTTATGAAAGTCGTTTTATTATCCCAAAATAAATGGTATGAAAGAGTAGTCTTTCAAACTTTGCTCATTACTTATGTTTATAAATACATAGCGAAATGTTAATTTTTCAATATATTCATCCATAGGATTGTTCTTGAAATACATAAAAGCAATAGATGGCATCTATCCCGACAATGGAACTGTGGACACCGAGTACCGGCAAGTGATGATTGCAAGAACCGTTGGTTTCATCGAGAAATTCCAAGAATCAGACTATGGTGTGTGTTAGATTGTGGAATTTCCAAAGTTGCTTTTACATAACACTCCTACTAAAGCTTTTAAATTTCCTTCTCAAATTTAAAAGTTGAAGTGTAGTTTATTATGCAGTATTTCATAATAAATACAATGCAAAACGTCAAGAGGAATACACGCAGTTTATTATTTTTTCGAAGAGACGAAATACCTGTAATAGCATTGCTCAATATTAGATATGTCTACAATATTTTATACATCCGTATTCGTTCTCAATTCTATAACTTGTTTCAGAATTTCTTCCGCCCGCTGTGCCTAGAATCGAGGATACCTTAAAACGTATCGAGTTTACTGAAATCTTTAAGAAGCATCTGCGGAATAACAATTATTTGTAAGTTAACTTTTTTTGTTATGAATTGGAATAGTATTCTGTACATCACAATTGTCTTTTAAATCATTTGTATCAGTGTAAGTCAATCAGTATATATTCATGTTTGTTGATCATTCCTATAGGATGTCTTTGGAGCGTGAACCTCATCCTAGAAAATCCGTTGCCAAATCTAGGTACGAACTACTAAAGAAACATGGAAGGTAATATGATGCGTATTTCATCTTCTTTGTCATTGAAAATATAATCAAAAGATGATGGTCAAAAAGTTAAAAATTAGAACCTAAATGTTTTGCTTACATCACAAGTGTTTGAAATAATGTAGAATAGGAATCTTTAAATTTTTTCACATATTTGTTCTTTCGAAAAAGAATTAAATATAATTCTTATTTCGTTGATCGTTCCAACAAAATTATTTTATGTTTAATTAAGTGAACTTCTAAACAAAATATCTTCAATTTGTTTTCAGGTATAAAAGCGACGGTGAAGAAAACCCATCATCGGTGGTGGAATTGAATCCCGAGGATCCATCGCTTCCTTGCCAAGGAGCGTTTGTTTCAATGCTGGAACAATCCGAAGATGGTGAAGATCAAAGAAAGAGAGCTGCTTGGAAGAACATCTTCGGAGAACAGCAGCACTGGGTGGAGAGAGGCGGGTGCGACGACACATCTTGAAGAACACCTGTCAATGATCATGCCAACTGTAAAATGGTCGGTCCTTATGATGCAGTTGGGGAAATGTACAATCGAATTGAATCATCCGACATCAATAAACTACTTTTTGGAACTTCGGCAGAACATTTGTTGTTAATTGTATAAAAGCACTTCCATTTTTAAAAATAGTTAAAAAATAATAATATTCAAAATCCGAACCGACCATTGTAAAACTATTTTGGACTTATTTACAATAAAATACTTTTCATTTCTTTTCTTGTGATTTATTTAAAAATATGTTTACTCAATCATAAAATTCATTCTGTAATAATTTTGATACATAGTATATCTTAAATATGTAAGAAATATGTATAGATATCTTAAATATGCCACATAGTATATCTTAAATATGTAAGAAATATGTATAGATATCTTAAATATGCCACATAGTATATCTTAAATATGTCACTTCGTTTTATAAGATGGTTTAAACGTATTTTCAACCAGCTATAAAGGTCGTATTTTTGAGAATATAAACGGGCTTTATACAGGGTGTCCATAAAAGAATGTCAAAATTTCAATGGTATATTATAACCATTTTAATTTAGGCTATTTACAACCAATCATCTATCAAATTGAAGGTAAACTCACCTAGTTTTTCTTACAAATGTTCAATAGGTGCACCTTTATTTATACGGCACACATCCAACCTAAAGTCCAATTCTTACCGTAACAGGGGTGGCTTATCTGGATATGTGGAAAGAATGGCTCTTTCCCCAATGAGTAGAGGGTGAACCAGTAAACTTTATTTGGGAACAGGATGGAGCCCCTCCCAATTGGAATTACCTTCAATTTGATAGAGGATTTGCTGTAAATAGTCTAAATTAAACTGTTATAATATATCATTGAAAATGGGACATCTTTTATTGACACCCTGTATATTAATGAAAAGAACAGGAATGAACATGTGAAAATAAATAATTTATGTGGTCTTATATATGTGAAGAACACATTTGCTTAGGTATATTTGGTGTTGGTTTTAAATAAAATTGAAATTCTTGGCATGATTTCTTAAAATTTAATTTTGTGTTTTATAAACGGGTACTTAATTTAAATTTCTTGTACGTGAGACCTTCATTTAAACAATGCCTAAACGTAAGTGCACTCTTAATTTTAACTTATAAAATGACTATAATAACACAGGTCGATAAAAAAAAATAATTATCAATCGCCAAGAAAGATCACGGCCTGTCTACTTGTACCCAATCGAGGAGCGAACTAGGAGGCTTCTGACTAGGGATGAGGGGGAAAAAATAACAATCATCTGTTCTTTTACAATGTGAATTTCAAAATTCTTGACGCATAAAGTGATTACAAGTACTAAATTTAAATATTTAGTCCATAGCATTTGAATAAATGCACCGGCGCACTCGTTTGTTGACAAACCAGACTTGTTTGTTTCTAGATATTACCAATTTGTTGACGCGAATAAATATACGCCTAATTCTGACTGGCCCAGGCACCCGTGATCGACAGTTTGCCTTTCGAAAGCTCATAAGATTGAACGAGTAAGCAATATCATCTCGTTTTCATCTGTCAAAACAAGAGAAAAAAGTTTTCTTGATTTCCCCAATAAAAAATCATTGATGGCCGGTGTCAACAGAATCTGAGCCCTGTGTTTAGCATGAAAACTCCCGCCATAGAGGTGGCGACGGGAGCTATAGGAACTAGTGATGCGACATCGACAGCAGAACATCGATGTTTTAAAGCGTCGATGTTCAAAATTAAAACATCGATGTTGATAATACATCGCACCAAAACCATCGATGTTTTTTAAAATTTAGTGCATGTAAACTTTTTTTCTCATTTTTTTAAACTGGTTTAGCAATTAGTCATGCGACATCGGCTCCAATACATCGATGTTTTTTTTTAATATCATTGTTTTCGAAAACAACGATATCGATGTCGCATCCCTACTTTTCAGACCCTTCACACTTGGCCACTTTGGTCTAAAAGTATGTTCAATTAGATGATTATGAAAATTATGCTACTTGGTTACTTTTTAAATTTTTATAACGGTACTTTTTTCATTTAAAAATAAAACACCGACAAGTATAAACATCGATGTTAAATAAACATCAACTCTTATACATCGATGTTTTTTTAAAAAAAACATCGATGTTTTGAAAACATCGACATCGATGTCGCATTCCTAATAGGAACAAGGCTCGTACATCTTAATTTGAATGAGAGAACAGTAGTGGGGAAGAACAATTTAAAGAAGTTTTTTTGGAAAGAACAAGAACGGAAAAAAAGTTCTAAAAAAACAGTATTTTTAAACCCTATTTCTGATCGACTTACAAATCGTATTGCGCATCGCCGAGCTACTATGTGCTACCATCGGATTTTTTTATTTTTCGCTCCTCTTTTTGAAATTGTTACAGTGGGTTGATCACTTTTTGAAAAAGGGACATTTTGGCGTTCCGAAGCTGTGCTTGGGGACAACGGGACAGCCTAACTCTCATTTTGAACCATGAGCAGATGGCAAAGACAACACCTGAGCTGGCATCCCACTCTCCAAACTTCCATACTGTCCCAACATTTGAGGTCAAGACCAATAGACAGGTGTGACGTGAAGCCTTCTGGTTGCTAACCTGCTACTCGTCCAACTGGTCTACCTTGGCCTCGTTGTCATTGAAAATGATGATAAAGTATGTACGCAGTAAATATGAAAATGACCTCTTAAGAGAATTTCATGGGTATAAATTTAAGAAGACGTTATTCCCTGTCGAATGGTACCTTTGAATATGATCTACTACGAACGACGCGTGAACAGACAGAAGTAAAGACTGTTGGGAGTTTTCTCTCTACATCTTCATCGCACTTCAAGGGAAAACAAAGAACAATTAAGTTTCGAATACGTCGCAGTATGAATCCCACTTCGACTTTTATCACCTTTGAATGTTCAGAGAAAAGTATTTTTAAATGAAGAATCGATTTTTAATAGATCGATCTTACGTAGTTCACTTCCCATTATCCACTTTTATAGTAAACATAAAATTAAGTTAATAATCTCTCTATATTAAAAAAAAAGTTACAGCCGCAGGATTGAAAACTGTGTTGTTTAGCTCGATTGTTAGACGGTTTCCCGAGAAAGTACTGATGAGAAAAAAACGAAATTAACATGGTTTGTTTTTCATCGTATTCCTTGGACAATTGTTAAGATTTTTTCCGATGCTACAATTAATTTAGGGTTTATTAAGTGTTAAAATTGAAAAAGCGAAATTTCTTCCGCGAGTGAGCAAAACACATTCCAATTTTCAGTCTTCAGCCGTGAGTTTTTTTAAGGAGTACCTCTCAACGTAAATTTTTGCAGCTCGTCGAGTTGTTTTAGAAATTTCAATTTGGTTCTTGATAATATTTTTTTGAAATTGGGGAAAAATCGGGATAGTTTCGTTATTTTTTTAAACTGTCGTATCTATAACTAATAACTATTAGTTTTTAATTTTTAAAATATCGCAGTATACCTCAGAATGTACTCTTTCTTGCGGTACAATTATTTTTGAAATTGGTTAATAAATAAATTCGATGTGATCAAAAGTTGGTCATGCAAAATTCAAAATCTTTCTTTCGGATATTTTCGCTACTTTTTTTTTAAACTGTCATATTTACAGCTTAATTCTATTATTTTTTAAATTTGAGAACATCACTGAATACATTACATTACACTCTTTCTTATGGTATAATTATTTGGCGAGCAAAAGCAAGCAGGTAGCGGAGCCCCCTTGTAAAAATAAAATTTTCGAATCACTTGCATTTATTCACAGTCACCTTTTTACTTTGGGATCCTAGAGACAATTTTTTGATTGAAATCTTGACTTTTGTTTCCGACTCTAAATATTTGTGTGTGCGGTGTCTAGACGAATATATAGCACTTACAGCCATGAAATTTGGCACACATGTAATCCAAGGTGACTGAATGAACTTCCAAGCCCCAAGTTTAAAATTTAGTCTAGAACACTTTTTTAATTCATTTATTAGCTTTTTATCTCCCACTGGTTCTTCTTTTCCCACCACTATACACTCTGCCGCGGTGCATGATGGTCACTTGACGTCAATGGTCAAATGTTCAGTGTTCCTTGATTTTTTTCTTTCTCTATTTCAACATGCCATCTGTATTTAGTGTTGTTGAGTTTCAGAGTATTCTTAACTACTCGCAGTTATTCGCAGATTAGATTTCTGCTGGTATGCAAAAACTTATGAAAATGAGTGAGTGCCTAGTCATTTATTTTGTGTTCGTTTATGTCTGGATAAGCAACTGCAATTGGATTTCCTAAAGGAATCAGTGTTGCTTAAATTCTTCGCTTTAAAGAAACTTCGTAAATTATTGTACGAAAAGTGCACCGCTCCGATGAACTTCTGTGTAGTGGTTCCAGATTCAACCCATTCCCCTAAAACTAATTATTTTCCGTTAAAGCTTATTACTTTGTTAAAACCTTACTTTGATAAAACTAATTAATTCCCGTTGGAAAAGAAAATTCACGTTACAACTCATTACATTGGGTTTTGATTTCGCTGACATTGCCATTCATTTACTTTGTCGGAATCAGAGAGGTTTAGTGTTAAGACTTTTTAAAAGTATAGCAAAGATTTAATCAAACTTTTGAATATTTATCCTTTATGCAAATTTGTTTATTACTGTTTTGTTTGGTTTTTATTTCTCCGACATCGTCATCCATTTTCGTTGTTTGCCGGAATCAGTGAGGTGTTAACACTATAAATTCTAAAATCTTCAGTTTTAAAGCTTTCGTTCTGAATTTTTTCTGTAGGTATACATTGTATTTTGCAATTATAATAACTATTTTATATTTTCAAAACTTAAAATTTTTTTTTATTAAAATTTAAAAATGTCAAAATTTTGACGAAGGACAAAATTGATATACCTTAAAATATTTGAGAAATCACTTTATTTTTGCAAAAATTAACTTCTAAAAGTTCATAATAGTATCGTCTTCGTGATTTTTGACTAAAACAATTAAAAAAAATTTTAAATATATATTTTGTTCAAAAACTACATACAACACATACAAAGTTCGAAAAATTATAGACAAAAAATAATCTATCTATATCTAACACTTGCTGAAGAGAAATTAAAGAAATGTATTTGAAAAGTAAATGTAGAAAATTGCGTTCATTTACGACAAGTAGTTTTTAAGTTGTATCGATTTATACTATTATAATCCCATTTAACACAAAAGGAGAAAAAGAGCGTTTAAAATTATGAAAGCTCGTTTGATTTACACCTGTCATGTTTATAAAAAGTTAAATGTTTTCGGTTCTACTGATGGTAAAAAAAATTTAGATATCATTTTATTCAGAAAAAAATCTATATTATTTTTTATGAGAAAAAAAATTTGACTTTTTTCATATTTTGAGTCCCAGACCCCTTAAAATTATTGTTTTCATTTTTTAATATTTTCATAGTATCCAGAGATGCCAACTACTACGCATTCTCCGTAGTTTCTACGAAAGTGAATCGGGTACTACGGCTTACTGAATCCATCATTTTTTTTCAACGGAAAAATCCAATTTTATATATTTTTCACAACGCATCAATTAGTTTACTTATTTCTGTATTTATTTTCATTATTATTTTTTGTTTTGGTAAATGGGAGAGAAGAGTGCTTAAATTAAATTATTAAATGTTTTCTTATATACTGCTTTTTGTAAAAAATGCAACACCATGAAGGAGTAATCAGAATTAAAGGAAATTTAATACACAAACGGCTTGTATTAATACAAATAAATGAATAAATTTTCAAAGCAGAAAAACAATATTAAGTGTCTGAAATTGGTGTAGCCACTACGCGCTGCAATAAGTGCTGCAAAACGACTTGGCATGGAATGAAACAGATGTTGAATGTCTGCTTGTGGAAGAGAATTTCATATTGTTTGTATGCGCACCCAAAGTTCGTCTTTTGAAGCTGTAGGACGCGAATCACAAGCGAGACGCCGAACAACCAAATCCCACACGGGCCCATATCTGTCGAATAAGCAAGCCAAGAAAGAAGTTGCATATGTTGGGCTGAAAAGAAGTCTCGAACTTTCCTTGCAACATGTGGGCGTGCATTATCCTGTTGAAAGATAGCTCCAGGGATGCCTTGAAGGAAGGGAACGACTTCGGGCTCTATCACTTCACGGTCGTACCTGTTGCTATTCAGATTACCCTCAATTCGTAGCAGCCGAGATCGTCCATGATACGAAATCGCACCCCAGACTAAAACTACGTGTGTTCGCCCACTATGACGTTCGATAATGAACTCTGAAAGGCAGCGTTCACCAGCATAGCGTCTAACACGAATGCGGCCATCATGGTTCCGCAAATTAAAGCGTGATTCGTCAGAAAAAACAACTTGTTGCCTATCAGCCCGCCAGACTCTCTGCTCATGAGCCCATTGGAGACGTAGTCGTCGATGGTTTGGCGTGAGGGGATCCTGTATAAAGGAATCCTTGCACGCAGTCCATAGTGCAGCAGACTTCGGCAAATTAATGAAGTCGAGATTAGTACACATGTAGCAGTAGACCAAATTGCTGCCAATTGCCTGGGGAAGCTGTACGGTCATTCACCGCCATGTGGACCATGTGTCTATCATCGCACGCTGTCGTCACCTTCCATCGTCCACTCCCAGTTTTTCGAGTTGTCCGGTGCTCGTCGGTCCAGTACTTCCAAACTCGTGTCACTGTGGAACTGTTCCGTTGCACACGATCTGCTATTGCGCGATAGGAAAATCCTCCTTCACGAAGGCCGATGATTCTACCCGTTCAAACTCCGTAAGTTGTTGAAATTTCACCCTATTTAGTCGTGGAGGCATACTTAGGTCTCACTAAACGTTCGCCACTAAAAAATAACCATGTACTATTTTCAACGTCCCGCTACAGCCCTCTATTTATACGCCTTTAGCATCAGTTCAGAGGGCGCTGCTCACACCACGAATGCGTGGTGGTTCTGAAACTTTACTACTTTGCATAACATCCTATAATTGACATTAGCTGCAAATTTCATTTCATTCGGATGATTCCTTCATGGAGAATTGCATTTTTTACAAACAGCAGTGTATATAATTCTTTCATACACAATTATTGGTTCTATATATGTGTTTTCATGAATGATATACCTTACTAATCATAAATAATATAATGTGTCACTGTATGTTTCAGATGTGTGATTAAATATTTGAATTTATGATATATGCGTGTTATGTAAGCCGATTTCTTAAATTTTTACCTGACTACTGAAAAATTCTTAAAACTACAGATTTTTTTCCTTTGGTACTACTGAAAACTTCCATCACATCGTGACATCTCTGAGTATGAGTAAGGACATGACAAGAATGCTGTCACGGGAAACGATGTGCGGGTACTGCTGTGTTTTATAAAATCAAAATTAAAAGTTTTAGTTCTTTCACACATTTTAGGCTTTTTTTTAGTTTAACACTATCCGGCCAGCTAATAAAAATTTGTCCAACGACCTGTTCCTCATTGTCGTCTTTTTATGCCGATCCTCGTTCCCGATCAATACCCCTCAACTCCACCCCCCGAACAGTAGCCACCCCCAACCCTCAGGGGACGGGGTTTATGACTGGGGGGGGGGTTCACCGATATAGGCTTCCCGCTCATCGATGGCCGTTCGGTGTATCGATTGATGAAGCGGAAGTACGCCACCTTTACGAGCTTTATTTAAAAGCACCTTGCTTCGGGGTTGTGTTGTGTAATGCCTCCTGCTAAACGTTGGCGAATCTGTTATTTTGCGATAGTTGTTTTATCGGTTGTTGCTAATCTGCGACAAGTTATTGTTGACGGACAATATTAACAATATTTTTACTACAGTCCGGGTCACTGCAGAAGGCAGTTGGGTCCCATGGTTTTGGACGAGTTTGTTACTTAAATTTAAGGACTATTGGTAACTTAAACAAATCCCACCCGCGTATGGCGTTCGTGATGGATCACAGACCGTCGCCAATGGCCCGTGTTTACTACACTACTTAAGCTAAGGTTTTCTAAGAAAGCGGAGCCGTTATCTAACAACCGTTATACGTGGCATAACCAGGCCAGCCGTCTTAATAGAGACCAGAGGTGTGAACTTAGACGGACAGAATAGGGTAGAGAAAGGGCAATACAGACGGCTGTTGTGGTTTATTTTATTCGAGAAACAAAACAAAGCTTTTATATTCTCTATTCCAAGTTTCTAACTTCGGGATCGTTGAAGATGGAGTGAAAATTTTAACAGATTTCAAATCAGAGTAACATTCTACGCCAGATCGATACCAATAACAGATTTACTATGCAATTATTTATCATTGGATTATTTAATTATTTACTAAATAAAAAAAAATTTTATTTAAAGAAATTCACATTTAAGGTATCGATCTGGTGTCAAATTTTCCGCAGATTTCAAATCCGTTGAAATTTTAATCTATCTTTAACGATTCCAATTTTACAGAAACGAACTAAACAATTCGATTCAAACATTTTTATTTGTTTTGCTTCCCGCCGCTCGAATCGTTTGGCGCAGGAAATGAAATGTTGCCGTTACGGGAGAAAAAACGTTCCCCAGTTCCACACTTGAGTGTCACAAAAGAGAGTGTAAGTGCGAAAAAATTAATAACTTGTAATATATAAATGAACGATAGCACGTTCAAAAAACATTAAACAAAGAACAGGAAGAAAGATTGAGAGATGGCGAATCCAAGATGACCCTGACATCCGATGCTGAGCGTCAACGGGCTCGGCTTAAGCGGCTCAAAGTTGAGGTGTCGCGCCGTGCCACTCACATAATTAAGTCTAACTCCGACCTTTTTGTGCGAGCATGACGTTTGCGGTGTCAATTGTTTCGTTTCTTTGTGAGCTTTATAAATACAAAATTAAATAAGACCTAAATATTTAATACTTGTTTAGAAATTAGACTCCAAAGTATTCGCAAAAGTTTCAAAATGTCCCTATACACAATACAATAATGAACCGGACACCAAGATGTGACGGTATAAGGGAAATAATGCATGCTTTAATAAGGGAATGGCCCCCCACGTTCTGCAATTACAATAGCAACTCTTCTGGGCAAACTTTGAACAGGGTTTTGATACACAGCTATGGGTATTTGTGTTCGTTCCTGTCGCAAGAATGTCGCTAGCTCAGCCGTAGATTTCGGACGTGGTTCCCTGGTTCGTAAGCTTCGCTCTAACGCGTCCCACACATGTTCTATGGGGTTTAGGTCGGGACTCTGAGCAGGCCAGAGAAAATGTTTTACATCCATATCTCGATACCACTGCTTGAAAGAGGCTGCAACTTGACACGGAGTGTTGTCGTCCAGGAAGTAACATTCGTCCATTCCATAAAATTGCCGAAGCGTAGGAAGAACCTGATGGTCCAAAATGTTACTATAGGCGGCGTTGGCTTTGAATTGACCAGGAACAACGAGCAAAGGTCCCAAGCCAAACCACGAAAAACACCCCTCAAATAAGTAGTCGGATTCTATGCAAATCCGCTGGCGTCCGGTTCATTATTGGAGGGTAGTGTGTATGGGGAGCGATGAACATTTGACGCGTGAAATTAAAACAGTGTAGCACAGATTTCTTTCACTCTTATTGATCACATGGCCTCACTGACGCCTCAATTACATTCATAGATTTATCGATCGGATGACATTTTATTGAAAAAAAAATGAATATTACTCGAGCTGTTGAAGCGTACGGTACAGCTTCAGTCAACATTTAAAGCTTTTGCAACAGCCTTGGCTCTTTTTTTTGAAGCACTTTCTAGAATATTCAAAATAAAAATGTAAACTATCCGCTTGCCGAGGTTGCCATAAAAACCGCAGATGCTAAGACGCTATAACTCGCTACTAGAAGTGCGCCCAAAAAGCGCCCCGGGCGTTGCCACCGCTATAAACGTAGAATGAAGCTGTACCCAGCTTCCAAAGCAGCACTCACTGTTGAACTGTACACTTTTCTGTAGCTCAATATTTTTTTGGAATATTTTTTTGGAATTTTTTGGAATATTTAGTAAACAATCCCTTCTGCTAGGACACGTCTTCATTTATGCGAGCGAAGCGATCAAGATTCGCGGAAACCAATGAAGATTGCAAAGCAATCCTCTGGTGGTTTTGGGGGTGGGCCATCTATTAATATTGATAATAATGGTACGTTTAACCGGACCCCTGATTCAATGAATCGTTCAAAACCACGCGGGTTAAATGACAGATCGAAGGAAAACCGAGATATATCAGTACAATGATTATGATCACCTTCTCAACCTGGTCAAATACCTTTTGGCTAACACAAATACATTTCCAAATGATTTCTGTACTAGGATCAAGTGATGTGTTAATTTTAAAGATTACGTAAACTGATCTTTTAGTGAACTGGGAATCATGGGACCGGTGGAAATGTAAACAAATCCATTCCACAATGGTCGTCCTCAGCATGTCTTCGGGTTTCAAGTTTTTTGTTCGGATCAGAAAGGGATACAGTTGGTAAAGAGTTGGCAGAGGAAAACATCCCCAGAGATGACCGTTTATTCTTTTACATATAGAAGCTCCTTCCTAGCTCAATTTCTTGTCGATTTAGAAATCAACTGATTCAAAGTCAACTGTTTTCTCTCTGAAGCCGCTCTACATAAGCTACACAGAGCCGCAATTATATATATATATATATATATATATATATATATATATATATATATATATATATATATATAAATTAAACAATCTATATATAAATAATTCTTTTACGTGACACACACACAAAAAGACGTTTATTTGTTATCTCATTTTGGCGACATTGTACGATTGTTTATTTACCACGAGGCCACGCTTCTCAATTGAATTTATAGCAATATTCGATGAAATTTTATTGAAAGAAAATTCATATTAGTCGAGATGCTGCAGCTTATACAAACAAGCAGGATAATCGATTTCCAAAGCAGCGCTCACATTTCGAGTTAAAATTTGCTTAAAGTTTTCATTCGAATTGCAAATTGTTCGAGTTCTGATTGCAGAGCTAGTGTATAACTTTTCTGTAATGCAACAAATTTACATTTGAAAAATATTTTTTTGGAATATCATATTTTGTAAACAATCCATTCTGCTAGGACACATGTCTTCATTGATGCGAGCGAAGAGAGCATAGGTTCGCTCAGCGAACCAATGAGGATTGTAAAACAATCCTCCGGGGATTGGCGAGAATTAACGAGCATGGGGCAGGATCCAGTGGTAACTAAAAGTTAAAAATTTACATTAACGGTTATTTTATCATTTTGTTTTCCAACTGTTTTACGTTGCTTGAATTTAAAACCAAGCAGTTAGGTTCAAGTATTTTGTTTTAATTTTTTATTGTTAAAATATTTTTGTACAAATTTAATTTTATGTTTTTATTAAATTCAAATTGCGATTTCATAACTAAATGAACAGTAGACATGGATGAATGAAGTTAAAACAGTTCTTTTTAGATTGCCTGAAAAATCTCCTTTAGCTCACGGTAGGTAGTTAATTAACATCGCACTGGAGCTACACGAAGGCAATTGGCGACGATCCGGGAACAATTGCAATGCAGTTATATTGAAAAATAGAAGGAAATTGTAACAAGTGAATCTATGTTTTTTTAAAATTGACAATGTACATAAATAGATGATAACGAATCTCATTGAAATTTATAACTCAATTCCCAAAACTTTTGCATCAACTCTGGTATACGCACTGTTTAGAAGAGTAGAATCAGTCCTTTTTAAAAGAATTGTATGGATAAAAAAGAACGTCTCATTTCTCCTAATTTGATACAAGCGCTTCACTGGCAAAAAAGATATCAGCCATTTTATTCGAACGGTGTTTTATTAAAGGAGAGCTCACGGCTTTATTGATTGTTTGGTTATTGCGTTTTTCTCGAAAGTTTCCTCTTCACTAATTACCCCTCCGTTAATTTACCCCCACCCCTATACCGCTTTTTGCTTTCTTCGTCGCGAAAAAACTGGAAAATAGTTTTCAAAAAGTTTCTACCTCAGTTTCTGAGCGAAACATTTTTTTTTTGCATTCTTTGTTTCGAGTGAGCGCTTACGTGCTTCATGAAATGGAGCTCGGTTTTTTGCTGTCTTCTTTTTACTCTTGCTGTAATCTGAGTTAAGTGAAGTTACGTTACTCTGGTAATGTAGGTAGGTATGTATACACTGCCCTACAATAATGGACCGGACGCCAGTGGATTTGCATAAAACTTGCATACTTGTTTGGGGGTGTTTTTCGTGGTATGGCCTGGGACCTTTGCATGTTGTTCCTGGTCAATTGAACGCCTACATGAATATTTTGGACCACCAAGTTTTTCCTACGCTCTCTGGCAATTTTATGGAATGGACGAATGTTACTTCCAGGACGACAACGCTACGTGTCATGTTGCAGTATAATTCCAGTAGTTGTATCGAGATATGGATGCAAAACGTCTTCCCTGGTCTGCTCGGAGTCTTGATTTTATACGCGATGAACATGTGTGGAACGCGTTAGAGCGATGTTCGAACCTCGTTCGAAATCAACAGCTGAGCTGGCGACGTTTTTTCAGCAGGAATGGACACAAATACCCATAGCTGTGTATCAAAACATTGTTGAAAGGATGCCCAGAAGGGTTGCTAGTGTCATTGCAACACGTGGGGGACCCTCCCCTATTAAAGCATGTATTATTTCCTTTATACCATCACATCTTGCTGCCCGGTCCATTTTTGTTGAGTAGTGTTTTTAACGTCGTACTGAAGCATCAAAATAGGCTACTGGTGACCAGACCGGGGTCCATTCCGAAGGGGAAGATCTGTTATGTACTTTTTAAAGCAGTAGTAATTAAATTAAATGAAAGAAGTAAAAGGTTCGAAAATAAAGAAACATAACTAAGACAATTTTGGACCGTATAGTGATAATAAAATTTTGAATAGAAAGACTCACTGTCGATCGAGATGTCGATATCTTATTTATGAAAAGTTTAGTGAAAAGTAAAAACATAATATGCAAAATTGAGATAAAAAAATCACCAAAAGAGTTCGTGCAAAAACGTAAAAGATATCCACGATGTAACTTAATAACAAATAATATTTATTGAACATAAAAGAGGAATGACATGAATTAATTAACTAGGAATCAAAAGTTAACACACATAATTGAAAAAACTAATAGTTCTAGAACTTAAAATAAGAAGAGTGAGAAAAATGGAAATTGACACTAAGGGAACATTAGAGTTAGAATTAAGGCGGAGAAAAAACGATTCACGCAGAATTTTGAAAAGAGTGGTGTTGGGAACATTACGTCCAAATAATTTACACCACTCTATCTCTGCAGAGAAAAAAGAAAACTAAATACTTAACGATAAGGATCCATAAGTATAGTGGCACAAATGCCACGCGACAGAACGTGCTTCTAGCACATGTTGACGGCCGGGGAAAAAGGTCGAAGAGAGAGCGTGCTCGTTTAGCGCTTTATTATCTGCTTCAGCGTTCGTGACGTCAGCAGCGTCTATCAATAGAGGTGGCTTGGAAATAGCGCGCTTATTCTGCGGCTTGGAAGTAGCGCACATTATAGCTTTAAAAAAGTGTTATGTCGTTTAAGGCATAACAGATCCGAGGACAACACCTAGTAATTTTGTACCACGGTCGGATGATGAGGTCAATACCCGATCTGCCACCCCACTCTCCAAATTTCCACACCACGCCAAAGTGAGGGATTGGAGACCACGACACATTTAACGTGTTCCAGCCACCCTTCTAAACGACGGTCTTTGTTTGGAGAACGTTTCAAACTCCCAATCCTCCGGTTCCTGATCCATTGCTCTCGCGGAAGGGCTACCACAATTCAATCTGGTAATGTAAAAATGATCTCAAACCGTCATGCAGAAAGGGGACTGGTGCACGTTGAATTTGTAGTGGTCACATACAGTGCGTATCGAAATGATAGGTCCACTAGTAAAACCGAAAGTTATGTTGGTAAAAAAAGTTTTACTGTGTACAAAGTACTATTTTATAAACTACGTTAGTTCATACAATGAAAAAAATATGCATAAATAATATACAAATCATAGGAATTATACGGAAGATAAAAATTACGTGAAACAGCTGTTTCAAAAAGATAGGTCCACTGAACCAAACATCGAATTAGTGTTCAACTAATACGAAATTTTCCCACCGTTTTTCAGAATGAGCACATAAATTCGATTCGGCATAGTTTCTACAAGTTTTTGTAAAGAGTTTGTCTCGATTTTTGCCCAATCGGAGGAAATAGCGTTTTTTAAGTCTGTAGTACAGTTGTACAGCCTTCCGCCTGCATTGCTCTTGTGAGTATGGCCCATATGTTTCCTACTGGATTCAGGTCGAGGCTGCAAGGTGACCAATCGATAATATGTACATCATTATCCAGAAACCATTCAAAAGTGGACTTTGCAGTATGCACAGGAGCATTGCCCTGTTGGAACTTAAAGAACGGGCCTCCAATGTGCTCTGATTGTGGAAGAAAATATTGTTCAAGTAGCTGTTGGTAGGCTGTAGCATTCAAACGATTGTCTACAAATGCTATATCAGTTTTTCCTGCACGTCCAAATCCGGCCCATACCATAACGGAACCACCTCCAGCTTGCCTCTTCGAGAATATCTCTCTATCGGAACGCAGATCGTGCCAGTAATACTGCCATCCATCTGGACCATCCAGGTTGAATTTTTTTTCATCACTGAATATCACTCGATGTCAGTCTTCTTTCCAGGACATCACTTCCTGTGCAAATTTCAATCACTTTTTTTTGTGCTCTTTAGTTAATTTCGGAGCCGCTTTCCTCTTCCAGTAAACGAAATTGCCGAACTTCTTTACCACTCTATGGGCCGTAGATTTTGATATTGTAGGGTTTTGTTGCCTGGCCAACGTGGATAAGCTCGTATTTTCAGATTTTAAATCCTTTACGATACTCCTTCTTTGTCGAGGTGTTACTTTTGATGGCCGCACAGATGTTTTTTTAGTACCATAAGCATTTCCAAGTCGCACAAAATTGTTTACAACATTATGCGATCTGTTTAAAAGTTTAGTTATGTCTCTTTTCGATTTTCCACACTTCTTAAATGCTTCAATTTTCCCCTGCTCAATCAGCGGAAGACTGCAATGACGAACCATTTCATTTGATTGCAATGTGATGTTCAAATCTGTTTAAATACCTCCACAGCAGCCAGCGTAATCAATCAGTAAGACTAAACTGTGATATTTATACAAATTTTGTGGAAATAAACGTTTTGGTGCAAAGATTTATAAAGGTGGACCTATCTTTTCGAAACGATCTCAAAATGAAAATTTGCGTAAAATAAAAATGATTTATTTATTTTTAACAAATTGCTTCCTAAATAGTTATAACGATTATTGTATAATTATCTCCACCACAAAAGTGATTCTTATTCTAAATTAAGAGTCGAAACTTTGAAAAATGCGGGTGGACCTATCATTTCGATACACACTGTATGTCTTCATGTTGGCGTTGTATGGAAGTTTGGAGAGTGAGGTGCCAGCTCAGGTGGGACCTCGTCATCAGACACTGTTTCAAAATTACGTGGTGTCGTCCTCGGTTTCATTGCCTCGGGGATTGATACCGGACCGTAGCCAACAGCCCATTGTGTTGCTTCAGTGCGACTGGCTGTCACCTACCTTATGTATAACTTATATCTCCTACCTACCTTATGTATAAACAACGGTGGACATTTTTCGACCCTCGAGTCGGAGATTTGGTTCGATTGAGCTGCACTGTAGCGTACATTGGAATTCGAATTTTGTAGAACACGTGGGTCCTACAGGAATTCATTATCGGTGAATTCCATCGTTCGAACTCTGAAGAATGGCTGATCGAAGAAAATTAATGAGGAAGGGAGGACCAAGTTGGAATCCTATAAAATCGAGGATATTTCTTCAATGGATAGTGTGAGCTAGAGAGACAAGAGGATATCTACTTAGTGCTGGATGGTACTTAGTAAAAGACGATAAACACCTGGTCGGCCAAGAGAGGTGCGATGTGCCAGAAGTAAGGTTCAAAAATTTCTAGCCACCGTTTTCACAAGTCTCGAGTTAACCCTGTGATCAGTTGATCCGCGGGTCAAGAGCCGTGTTCTAACGGCCGTATTCACAAGTCCGAGTTAACCATCGGACCAACGGTAATTCCCGGGTAATCGAAAAAACCGTATTCACAATGCCTGATACGTGGTTTAAACAAGCGTTTCGGTGTTACATTTTGATCCTCCGAAATCGGCGAGTTAACTCGCGAGTAAGAGTTAACGCATGCGCAGTACCATCTTTTTGCGAATGAAGCGAGCGAAACAAAATGGATGACACATTTCATTCTATGCTAAATTACAGTATTCTTGCGACGACGCGCATTCAACAGATCGTATATGAATCGGAACAAGAACGTGATTACATTTTCTATAAAATAGATATGCCCAGATGTGTTCTGGTTTGAACTCTATTCTGAGTCGCCAGAGTAGAACCCAATGAGAGACCAAACGGTAGAATATTAACATGGCAGATACAAATTCGTCGTAGAATAAAAATTATTACGTTGATTTATAACGAATGAAAGAAAATTGACAATGCAAGTTACTTTTCACACCACCAACACACACCGATACTGACAAGTATAAAGATAATAGGATTACATTCATTTGTCAAGACATTGTGTACAATTCTTTCTTGCAAAATTTAGGTTTCCATAACAATCAAATTTGAAATTAAATACCTTTGCATTTCTTTTTCTAAATTAAAATGCCGTATGCGTTCTATTTAATCGCAATTTGGAATAGATTCTACGGCGAAGTACTTGCTTGATCACTATGAATGCAGATTCGGGCGTCGTAACCAATATAAACAATATCACGTGATCGTGAGGAGACGGTAGTAGCCAATCACAGCGAGAGTCTCATTTTAATCCCTGGATCACTTAACCCGCCGTTGGAGAATACGGTTCTTGATAATCCGCGAGTTAATTCTTAACCAAGAAAGAATTGTACACGACGCTTTGACAATTGAATGTAATCCGATTATCTCGTACGTGTCAGTATGGGTGGTGTCTTGGTGAAAAGTGAAGTAACTTGCATTGTCAATTTTTCATTTTCGTTATTAAATCAACAAAATAATTTTCATTTCACGACGAATTTACATCTGCCATGGTCATATTCTAATGTTCTCTCTCTCATTGGGCTCTAATCTGGCGATCTAGAATATAGTTTTAACCAAAAAAATGTGGTATTATCTATTTTTATAGAAATGTAATCACGTTCTTGTTCCGATTCATATAAGTTCATTTGAATGCACGTCGTCGCAAGAATACTGTAATTTAGCACAGAATGAAGTGTGTCGTCCATTTTGTTTCTTAACTCGCTTCTTTCGCAAAAAGATATAACTGCGCATGCGTAATAGTGATGCGACATCAACAGCAAAACATCGATATTCAAAATTAAAACATCGACGTTGATAGTACATCGTCCTCAAACCATCGATGTTTTTAAAATTCAGCGTATTTAAACTTTTTCCCCCTTTTCTTAAAACTGCTTTAGTAACTGGTGATGCGACATCGGCTCCAATACATCGATGTTTTTTATAAAACATCAATGTTTTGAAAACATCGACATCGATGTCGCATCCCTAATGCGTAACTCTGATCCGAAAGTTATTTCGCCGATTTCGGAGGATGAAAATGTAATACCGAAACGGCGGTTTAAACTTCGAATCAGGCATTGTGAATACGGTTTTTTCGATAAACCGGCGACTATCGTTGATCCGCAGTTTAACTCAGACTTGCGAATACTGTCGTTAGAGCTTTAAATAATGGGAAATTTCAGATTCATTCTCAAAATTTAAGTGAGCCTAAAATTAATGTTAGGCTACCAGAAATCGATCAATAGAAAAGATTTTTTTACAGGCTGTATTTTTATTGCGTACATCCCGCTCTATTAGGCCCGGTGTAGACATCCGGTTATTCAACGTGAGCTGCCGCAGCGCAAGTGCGGTCTGAGATACATTAGATCGAATGGAGTAGTGCACACATGACTCCGGCGCCGCTCCTGCGATGCACGTTCAACTTTCGCACAATTTGTACCGCAGTTCCCCACGGCGCCGCAGATCGCCGCACACGCTTCTCCGGTCTTAAGAACCTTGTTTTCATAAATAAATTTAATATAAATAATAATTAAGAATTGATTGTATCCAATAACGTCTATTTTTTGTTTCAAATATATTTTTCGTACACGAAGTAAGCGAAATAAACACGCTTTCTTCGATGGAATATTTATCGCAAATGGCGCGAAATGAGTACTTGCGTCATTTCACGGTTATGTGTGCATAGTTGGGCTTCGGTGCCGCACGTTGAAAAACCGGATGTGTGCACCGGGCCTAAGACCACATCTTGTTCTACCTCAATTTTTCTTCACTGCCAAAACATCTTGGTCGCTAATCTTGTGAATAGGTGAAGTGACTGACCACCCTGTTCTCGTCGAATGGACTAGTTCGAGTTTCGATGTCGTTCGCAGCTCCCCCATCCTGATATAAAAGTAAAGAACTTTTTCTGCAAACGATGTGCCGAAAGATATCTTTTTTCTTTTACGCTGAGGCTCGTCTTCTTTCACCGCCGTTTCACGAGTTCTTCTCTACAAGAAATGCCTTTTTTGTGACCACGAAACATGCGAAGGAATGCGTTAGAGGGGTGTTGGAACGTCGTTGAAGGGGTTCCTTCCTTGGGCTCAAACGTTTGCTAGCTCAGGACGGGAAGCATTTAAGTTATTTTTCCGTATCTTACCTCGCCTTTCCATTCCGTAAAGGGCACCATTAAAAAATGGTTTGGGGTTTTTTTCGGGGGGGGGTACTTTTTCTATCGAGTTCATAGAGCTCTATAGAATTCTATGCATAGTTCTATAGATAATCTTTATTTCGCTTCAATAGGAATCAGTTATATAGACTTCAGTAGATTTTTTACAGGAAAAACGAGCCCCAACTCTTTAGGACTGCACTTCTATAAAATACTAAAGTTCTCAACAGGCCGACCAACCGGTCTAGTGGTCAAGGTGTTGGCCTCTGAATCGGTAGGTTCCTGAATCGGGGTTAGGGCATGGATGTAAATTGTGCTGTCCTTTGTTAGGGACAATGATGGTCCACCCACTGGGTGCCCTTTCACAAGTGACCATCAATTCTGGCCTTGTATAAGGCTAAAATGACCTCGGTCAACTCTGTACTTTCTATTGTATTGTATTTGTATTTGTCTTCGCAATTGTACTGCCTTGCCATTGGAAATAAAAAAAAGTATTCAAAACAGTTTTATACAGTTCAGTTCTACAATTATACAGTTTTACAGAAAAGTAAAGTCTTGAAACAAAAGAAATGAGTTTCTATAGAATACTATAGATGTGTCTACAGACATCATGTAGAGATTTCTATAGATTTTCTGTAAACACCGTAAAGGTTACTTCAGAGAGCTTATGGAGAAACGGACCCTATTTCTATAGGATTCTATGGACCACATTCCGTAGAAATTTATGAATGAAGATTATAGAAAATTTCCTAAGGATTGTCAACTTAAATGTATTTTTCACGCAATAGAAATTTTAGTTTTTTGTTTTCAGGGGGATTCTGCTTCTCATCACACGTTTAAGAACATTCCCTGACAACCAAATATCAAATAATAGAATATATCAAATCGCAGTCCACAAGACCCTCTCCGATTTGTTGTTATTTTGGTTAATTTGTTGAAAATTTTCCTGAAAATTTTCTTTTTTCCTACTTTCAATAGTTTTTATTCATGTTTTTATTTTTCATTTGAAAATTTAAGTAATTTTTTTGTTATTTTAGAAACATTAACGCGCCCGTATCTCAGAATCTGGTCGTGTGATCGGAACAAAGGACGACTTGTGTCGTAGATAAAAGTATAAAATAAGTAATTATATGTTATTAACACTGTGAATGACCTTTTCATTTTAAAGTCACTCAATTTTAAAAATGTGCTTTTTTTTTCTCTAAAACTCTCGTGTTAAACGAACGCTACGTATATTTGCTTTCTGAAAATTTAAAGTTCATTGAATCATGGACAAAAATTCGTAGCAAATAGGTAGTTGAATTCACGTTGCTCTGGAGCGGCATATCGGTTATTGGCGACGATTCGTGAGCAATCCCGAACGGAAAGATCGGAGGACAACACCTCTTCCTTTTGAATCATGGTCAGATGACGGGGTCTACACCTCAGCTGGCACCCCACTCTTCAAACTTCCTCACAACGCCTACGAGGGGATCTTTGAGGCCACGACAGATTTAACATGCACCAGCGCCATGTACGTGACGGTCTTTAGCTGGATCTAGTTTTGAAATCACAACACTCCGATGGCTTATCCGCGACAACCAACTGGGCCATCTATCACTCTCCTTAAATACACTTCTGGCCACCGTAAATGCAACACCCTGAAGGAAGCATGCAAATAATATGAAGTTTGCAACATGCATTAGCGGAGGTGAGATATGTAAATGATTAGAATTTCAGCGCAGACACACATCACGCGCGCCTGTGGCGCCACTTCAAAGCGCTATTTAAGGCTTGGAGATTTCGACGATTTCAAGTACGGAAATTGTGTTTTTCTTGTGGTTTTTTCAAAAAAAAACGATCAACTATGCCTCGTAGAAAACAGCGATCATCTTTTGATCGAGTATCCGAGTTCGACAGAGGAAGGATAGTGGCCTACCGAGATTGTGGATTATCTTTCAGGGAAATCGGTAGTCGTGTTGGACGAAACCAAACAACTGTAATGCGGATATGTGATCGTTGGATGCAGGAGGGTACGACGGACCGACGTGTTCCATCGCATCCACCTTAGTGCACCACTTCACGTGATGGCAGGCATATTGTGCGTATGGCAGTGACGGATCGCTCAGCCACATCACGAACCATAGCACAGCACATTCAGTCAGTAACGCATCATCCAGTGTCTGCGCGTACCATTCGACGCCGTTTACAGCAGAGTGGTCTGTCCGCAAGACGTCCATTGCTTCGTCTACCATTGACGCAGAACCAGAGACGTCTTCGCCGCCAATGATGCGATGAAAGAAGGATGTGGACGGCAGAATGGAATAAAATTGTCTTTACTGACGAGTCACGCTTTTATCTGCAACACTACGATGGTTGGATTCGAGTCTGGAGACACCGTGGAGAGAGGATGCTGAACATCTGCGTTATGCACTGCCACACTGATCCTGCACCGGATATTATGGTATGGGGCGGTATTGGATATCACTCTCGCACTCCTCTAGTACGCATTGCTGGTACTTTAAACAGCCAGAGTTATATCTCCTAGGTGTTGGAGCCAGTTGTCCTTCCTTACCTTCAGGGCTTGTCCACAGCCATATTTCAACAGGATAATGCGCGACCACACGTGGCACGCATTGTCCAAGGGTTCTTCGTCAATTGCCGGATTGAATTGCTTCCCTGGCCAGCTCGCTCTCCGGATCTTTCGCCCATAGAAAACATGTGGTCCATGGTTGCTCAACGATTGACCCAGATTACATCCCCAGCTGCCACACCAGATCAACTTTGGCAACGTGTGGAAGCTGCTTGGTTTGCTGTACCCCAAAAACACATCTAAAGTTTCTTTGAATCAATGCCGAGGCGTGTGGCAGCGGTGATCTCCAATAATGGAGGCTACTCTGGCTACTGATTTTGGCAGGAACCACACTTCACAGAAGTCTATAAATTTAATCATTTGATACTTGGTCAACATGTTATCTACAAAATAAATTTTGTTGTGATATCTCTTGTCTTTCTTGGTGTTGCAATTTGGGTGGCCAGCAGTGTAGATATTAAGAAAACCAAATAAACATTTCATGCTGTTAATCTATGTATAGATTAGAGACCCCAATCTACCTAGCATACTCTTGTGTACCTACAGTTAACCATTTCATATCAGTGTAAGGCCAGACTTCTAAACGCCGTGAAAGTCCTCACTCATTCTTATATTTATCTTTAATATTCAAAATGTTGAGGCAATCCTTTCAATGGCTATGATTGCGAGAAGGGAAATACTTAGCTAACAAATGGTACACAGAAATAAACACAATCTTTTTACGAAAAAAATTATTATAGTTTTTGTGGTGAAGGCTTGCCCTTCCCCACATGTTATAATTATTTTCGATTCCACCTCGGTATTTTTTGGAAAAGGAATGGGCGCAAGAATTACGTAGATTCACTGTATGGTTTTTTTTTCGATCCCATTCCCGGCTTCCTAGCTTCGAAAATCATGTACGTAGAGAATGTGGTTTCTCAGGCCTTTTCCCTTCAATTTCTTGGGAATTCTGGTTTGAGTGTTATCTCCGTCTGAGTGTAGTCCGATTTCATCTCGTACGTGACCCACACCGATTGGAAAATCTGTGACTTCCAAGATCTAAACCACCCTGCTAGAAGCTTCAATCGCTACAGTTCTTAACCCTTCTTTGCATGATTTTTTCTTTATTGATGAAATAAATCAAGGTGATATAATTCATGTTCAAAATTAAAGGAAAAATGGTTAAAAAAATCTTAGTATATATTTATAGTATAAATTTAGCAAAAAACAATAGGATGGTATCATGTGGTATTTTTTAAATTAAACTTTAAAAAAAACTTTTTCAGAAATTGCTCTAAAAATAACAGAAACACATGTTACAAACCTTTCTTCCACTCATTTTCACTTTTTTAGCAATAGAAAAACTCAAATATAATAAAACAAAATTAAAAACGAAATCATACGTTTATTGCAACTACAACAACAGAGAATGACACCTTCAAGCTCGTTTTACTGATAGTGACACTTGCTTATTTTTGACAGCTATGTTTTTTTTATGCAATGGACATTAAAAAGGTATCCAGACACGATCAACTTAAAGTGAACTTGTTCTTTTATATAATTTTTGGGCATTCAGCCCGGGTCGCGGCGAATTTTAATCTAGAAAATTTAAAAATGAATTTAATGAAATCTAATTATTTCTGTTTTTTTAAATGACAACAGCATAAAATACCGCAGATTTTAAATTTAGTTTTTCAGTTTTCATTTTGCGCGGAGGAATGATTTTCCAGCAGACGATAAAAAACAGATAAACTTTTAACTTGGAGTTTGTATTCCTTTTTTCTATCTCCTAGAACGTTGAAGGTGGAATAAAAATTTCAACGGATTTGAAAACTGCTGAAAATTTCTCATTAGATCGATACCTAAAAATATGAGCTTCTTTAAATAAACAACAATTTTAAATTGAAAATCTTTTACATTTTCACAAGAGATTGTGACGTCACGTCAGTTTTCGCTTTCAAAATAAAAAGATTTTTTTTTACGCCGAAGGCCAGTTCCTGCCCTCTTCAATTTCATCGAAGGAGAGCAAAAAAATAACATTTTGACTGGCATTGTTTAGTTCTTTTTCGTAAAATCAGAATCGTTAAAGACAGATTAAAAATTTCAACGTATTTGAAATCTGCGGAAAATTTTACACCAGATTAATACCTTACGGGCACGGGCAACGCCGGACTAGCCACTCAGTGGCTAGTAGGTAATAAAACCAAATGGGACACAATAACTCCGCCTTATATCACTCTGACTTCCATAAGAATACCACTACTCGTTCCGCGGAATTATTTTCCTCGTCTACTGTCAGTGAACTTAGTTTCACACACTCACTTTACAGGCGATAAAAAAAATATCCGCCATCAAAACCACAAAAGAAAACAACTTTATTCCATCCGGGACATAAAAGAGTTTCACTCGATGGGAAATAGTTCGACGGCGAATTTTGCTTCCGCTTTTCCATTAACCCTCAATTACGGGATTCGAAAAGAGAGGAAAATATTCCAAAAACTTTCCTTTCCTGAAGGCTGGAGATATGGAATGAAAAACGATTACTACATTTTTAAGAGCAAAAAGAGTAGGAAATAGAATATGAAAAAGAAGATTCGTGGATAATTCGAATGAAATGAAGCAGCACAAGCGAGAGCCGCTTTTCGATTTTCATTTTTCGACCCTGGAATAATCTTCACTCGATTACACACTGGCCAGGACGCAATCGAAGTGTGAAACTTTTTGCGTCCAAAAGTTCGTTTGGATGGAACCTCAAATGCATGCCGACCAGTACAAGTCACTCTTTTACCGTTTTCTCTACCGCTAGTCTGTCCCATTGCTGCAGTTATCCAACTCCTCTGCATAATAGTATCGTTTATATGAGCCAAATACCCGGATAAAAGGTCAGTTAACCCTTTTTTTTCTACTCCGCTTTCCCCTACGTGGGGAAAAAGTGAGGAAATACACGGGTTGATTTCAACCCTAGTCAAGTCCGGTGTTTTTAAAGGTTACCCTCCTTTCCCAAAATGCATTTCGAGGAGTGCTGCTTGCATATAAACGGGTTCTTATTGGGTGACGCGGGTAATCTTCGAAAACATTTTTCCCTCTCGAATTAACCGGGTCGATTGGTTAGGACATGTAAACGATACTAAAGACAGAAAAAAGTAACACGGAGAACGCTGACCACTCAGCGGTATGAAAAGCAGTGATTAACAAGGAGCGCTGGAGAAGGAAAGTTGTCTCCTCGTGACACGACGAAAAGACGATTCGGGCTGAACTCAAGTCTTTGGCGTTGGTCCTGTTTAGCATTTCTACGAATCAGGACACACTCTATTGCGTGAAATTGCATCATTCCATTTCCCAGTTGATTATCATTTTCACAACGTCTCAACTTTCAATTCAGCGATCCCCTAGAGATTGGACTTAGACAGTTATCAATGAAGTACAGAAAATACGGTGTGTCAATCTCATTATTTGTTCGAGGTTGTTGATAACTCAATGCTCAATTGTCATGCGGAATATGGGACGGCCTCAAAACACCTCCTTGGGTTTCCGCTTAAGGACATTTTGTCAGCAAGAAAAGCAGCAGAACTTTTATTCCTTGTCGGACATTGGAACCTTTGTGATATGACCAAGTTTGTTTGAAGCAGCTACATAACGGGATATTAACGACGGTTCGGGGTCAACCCTAGAAGGGAAAGATCTGATGACAAAACCATGTCATTTTAAACCGCGGTCTGATGACACGTCACACCTGAGCTGGCACCCCACTCTCCAAACTTCCCCACCACGCCAAAGTAAGAACAGTTGAGGCAAAGACCAATTGCACCAGCCGCGGTTTTTGGTTGGATACGAACTCGTAACCATCTGGTTGCTAATCCGTTACTCTTCTTTGCGGACTATATCGGCCCAAGAAAGAACGAGAGAAACAAACTTAAAAAGGCGCGATCTAAACACAACAGAGGATCATGGGAAACGATACTCCTGTTTGTAAAAAATGCAACACCATGAAGAAGTCATCAGCATTAAATGAAATTTAATACACAAATGGCTTGTATTAGTACAAATAAATGAATAAATTTTCAAAGCAAAAAATTAATATTAAGTATCCGAAATCAGTATTTGGTGTAGCCACCACGCGCTGTAATAAGTGCTGCTATACGACGTGGCATGGAGTGAAACAGATGTTGAATGTCTGCTTGTGGAAGAGAATTCCAAATTGTTTGTATGCGCACACAAAGTTCGTCTTTTGAAGCTGAAGGACGTGGATCACGAGCAAGACGCCGACCAACCAAATCCCACACTTGCTCAATAGGCAACATATCCGTCGAAAAAGCAGGCCAAGGCTGAAGTTGCATGTGTTGGGCTGAAAAGAAGTCTCGAACATTCCTTGCAACTTGTGGCCGTGCATTATCCTGTTCAAAGATAGCTCCAGGGATGCCTTGAAGGAAGGGAACGACTTCGGGCTCTAGCACTTCACGGTCGTACATGTTGCTATTCAGATTACCCTCAATTCGTAGCAGATGAGATCGCCCATGATACGAAATCGCACCCCAGACCATAACTCCGGGTGTTCGGTCACTGACGTTCGATAACGCTATCTGGAAGGCAGCGGTCACCGACATAGCGTCTAACACGAATGCGGCCATCTTGGTTCCACAAATTAAAGCGGGATTCGTCAAAAAAGACAATTTGTTGCCTATCAGCCCGCCAGGCTCTGTGCTCATGAGCCCATTGCAGACACAGCCGTCGATGGTTTGGCGTGAGAGGTTCCTGTATAAAGGAATCCTTGCGCGCAGTCCACGGTGCAGCAGACGTCGGCGAATTGAAGAAACCGACATTAGTACACCTGTAGCAGTAGACCAAAGTGCTGCCAACTGCCTGGAGGAAGCTGTACGGTCATTCACTGCCATGTGGACCAGGTGTCTATCATCGCTCGCTGACGTCACCTTCCGTCGTCCACTAACAGTTTTTCGAGTTGCCCGGTACTCGTCGGTCCACTGCTTCCAAACTCGCATCACTGTGGAACTGTTTCTCGGCACACAAGCTGCTATTGCGCGATAGGAAAATCCTCCTTCACGAAGGCCGATGATTCTCTCCCGTTCAAACTCCGTAAGTTGTTTAAATTTCACCCTATTTCGTCGTGGAGGCATACTTAGGTCTCACTAAACGTTCTTCACTAAAAAATAACCATGCACTATTTTCAACGTCCCACTACAGCCCTCTATTTATACGCTTTTAGCATCAGTTCAGAGGGCGCTGCTCACACCACGCATGCGTGGTGGCTCTGAAACTTTACTACTTTGCATAACATCCTATAATTTACATTTGCTGCAAATTTCATTTCATTCGGATGATTCCTTCATGGTGTTGCATTTTTTACAAACAGCAGTGTGTAATCGTGCTATATCTACAGTTGTGCACAACGGTGACTATTTCTGTGACTGTGTTCCGGTGGAGCAGCAGAAAAACGGGCATTCTAGTGTGTGTGTGTGTGAAACCGTATTAAGTGTCCCGATAAAACAGGTCGCCATTCTCGGGACACTTAATACGGTTACTCGCCAGGCATTACGAGGGAATTCGCTCGTAATCCTTGTCTCTATAGGACCCTTTCACTAGAGGAGACCACTGGAGTCAGGCTCGTTCTTTGAGTCATAAGCCGCCTACGTGAAAACATCAATAAGCATCCACCTTTTGTAAAAAATGTTTCATTTTCAAAAATGAATCGTCTTTTAAAATGCTGAATATTTTAATGTCAACTCTATGGACGTCACGAGATGTCAGAGAACTATAATATTGCTTTTGCCTCCACAGAATACATAATATCACACTAAACACATATATTGGTTTAAAGTATCCAGGGATAGATTATATTGATCCAGTGGTCTAAACTGATAGAGGTCATGCAGGTAAGCATTTAGGTTGTAGTATGGATGTGAACCCTTTAGCTTGTTTTGAACAAAATATCTATTTTGATAAGAGGCGTATCAAAATTCAGACACGAATCCAGAGAAAACATTTGTAACAACTTGTATGAGTAAGTAAACTAAGAACACAATCAAAAAATGCACAAAATGCCATCATCCGTGCAATATACGAGTAGAGTTTGTCGATTTCACCACTTTTGTCTTTAAATATACGCAATCACGCATCTATTCTGTCATTAGATGTTATATCTCCATACAAGGCGATAAGGTGCTACTAGTAGGGATGCGACATCGATGTCAATGTTTTCAAAACATCGATATTTTTTTTAAACCTCGATGTATTGGAGTCGATGTTTTTGTAACATCGATGTTTATACTTGTCGATGTTTTATTTTTAAATGAAAATAGTACCGTTATAAAAATTTAAAAAATAACCAAGTAGCATAATTTTTATAATCAGCTAATTGAACATACTTTTAGACCAAAGTAACCAAGGGTCTGAAAAGTAGGGATGCGACATCGATGTCGATGTTTTCAAAACATTGTTGTTTTATAAAAAACTTCGATGTATTGGAGCCGATGTCGCATCACTAGGTGCTAAACTAGTTTTAAGAAATGAGGAAAAAAGTTTAAATACACTGAATTTTAAAAACATTGATGTTTTGGGGGTGATGTATTATCAACATCGATGTTTTAATTTTTAACATCGATGTTTTACTGTCGATGTCGCATCACAGGCTACTAGTGGACACTTCCGTCGCACTTTTTGGAGCGCTCCTCTGAATTGCATTCCTCCGTCTACTTAAATTTCACGTCTCTAATGGAACAGGTCTAGAAAAAGTGGTTGCATCGCATGATCCACGAGCCATCGCAATCCACCGGCGGGTGCTTCGGGAGGCAGGATGGATGGAGGACATTTCTGCAAACGACCTCCCCTTCGCTGCGAAGGTCTCCCGAGTCCCGATGAAAAGTCATTCCGGACTCGCGTCTGTGGGTCTGGCAGAGATACGACCCGTCGTTTGCGGCTCTTTATAAATCAGCCCCTCGTCTCTGATATTCTTCTCTGGGGTTCTGTGGCAACACCATTTGACGTACTTTGTGAATCAGCCATTTTGCTTTTTTTTATTCTACTCTGCAGGATTAGCGAAACATCAAAACCTCGAAGATCTTTCCTGAAGAGCGCAGAGTCGGCTTTCAGGTGAGACACATCGTCAGAGTGTTCAAGATGCGAAAAACAACCGAGTATATAGAATACAACTACGGATACAGAATTTTTGCACCTTCGTTTATAGACCTATGTTTTACACCAACGGCCGTATTCACAACTCCGAGTTAGCCCGCAGAGCAACGATAATCCCCGGGTTATCGAAAAAACGTATGTTGAAACACAAATGCTCAATCAATGCGAATTATAAGTTGTATCACTGTATTCACAATGCCTGATCCGAGGTTTAAACCACCGTTTCGGTGTTACATTTTGATCCTCCGAAATCGGCGAATTGACTCAATTGAGTGTTACGCATGCGCAGTACTATCTTCTTGCGAAGGTAGCGAGTTAAAAACAAAATGGACGACACATATCATTCTGTGCTAAATTACAGTATTTTTGCGACGACGCGCATTCAACTGATCTGATATGAATCAGAACAAGAACGTAATTACATCTATATAAATAAGAATGGAGAGTTTGTTTGTACATTCAATATTTTCGACCCGTTTCAAGTTTTTTATCTATTTTGGACCCTTTTGATGCCAAATCCGCCTATTGCGCGTTTGGCGTCTGTATGTATGTATGTATGTGCCCTATACACGTCCCCACGGTTTAATATATTTTCATGGAAATTTGCATACAGTGAGCACTTGTCTTCATTTATTGAGTGACATTGGTTGCGAAAGTCTGTCTGGTTGTATTTCTGTTTTATGTTCGATTGTGTGTTTGTGCAGACATCACATGAATTTAATTCCAAATATTTGATTGAGATGTGCTTTATTGTATACACTATTTATTAGTTTAGTGAATGCAATATTAAATATTTCTTTATTGTTATATTTTGATGAGTTTCATGCTAAATCAACCATAATTTGGTAATTTTGGAAAAACTGGAATGTATATTGGGACAGACGATATTTTTCAACAAACGGGAATAAAACGGAAACTCGTGGTTCTCTTTCGCTCTAAATTAACTTCGCATTTCTAATTTTTGCGCATTTTTGAGTTGTAAGTTCTAACAATTGTGAGATCAGAAGATAAAAAGGAATCACAAATTAATATCTTTAGAACAACTTTTTCCCAACATCTTTTATTTTGTTTTATTTCGCTGTTGCACTTTTTTTTCTAAATGTTTATTATTTGAATAAATTGTGTTTATTTTTCATCACACGCAACACAAGCACAAAGTATTCGACTTAAAGTGGCAGGTGAGTCAGAATAAAGAACATTTTAAGTGAAATTATGCTATTATTGAAAGAATAATGCCGTTATTGAAATAATAATGTTTAAAAAATCCGAACTAGAACTTTTCAAACATTAAAAAATTCGTTGTCATAATGACAGGAGAAGATTGCAAAATTTCACTATGTCGCATGCCGGATGCAAGAGTGCCACAAATGAAAAAATATTGTTTTGTTGACTATGAGTGCGAGAGCACTCGCCGTAAATCGTCGTTTTTATTAATTGTGAGTTGAACATGAAAAAAACTTAAGAAAGGGAATTCCAAATCTCCCTCAAAATCGTATTTTGTAGTAGTAACCTTGATGTCACATTTCGTCATTTGGTAACTTTGTCATACAGTAAGGGTGCGATGTATGTGAAATGTATTGCATGAATGGATATGCATGTGTAGGATTTTTGTCCAAAGTAAGTGGTAGAAATTATAAATATAGCGAAAGGTGTTAAAATATAATTTTATTCTACGAAAATCATAAGTCATTATATCTTTAGAGCATCTCTTCAATCTAGAGTAAACCAATTCAAAACGAGTGGGGTCGGATATTTTGCTAGTTTTCTATAAAATAGATATTCCCAGAGAGAGGATTTTGGTTCGAACTATACTCGTATATTCTAAGTCGGCAATGTAGAACCCAATGAGAGAGCTAACGGTAGAATATCAGGATGTCTACTAAATTTCTGTACGTCCATTTAGGGACATTCTAAAATAAATGCATGATCTGATTTTACATGATTATGTGGGTCAGGTAGATGCAATTATACACTGCTGGCCACCGTAAATGCAACACCCTGAAGGAAGCATGCAAATAATATGAAATTTACAACATGCATTAGCGGAGGTGAGATATGCAAATGATAAGAATTTCAGCGCAGACGCACATCACGCGCGCCTGTGGCGCCACTTCAAAGCGCTATTTAAGGCTTGGAGATTTCGACGATTTCAAGTACGGAAATTGTGTTTTTCTTGTGGTTTTTTCAAAAAAAACGATCAACTATGCCTCGTAGAAAACAGCGATCATCTTTTGATCGAGTATCCGAGTTCGACAGAGGAAGGATAGTGGCCTACCGAGATTGTGGATTATCTTTCAGGGATCTAATCGGTAGTCGTGTTGGACGAAACCAAACAACTGTAATGCGGGTATGCAATCGTTGGTTGCAGGAGGGTACGACGGACCGACGTGCTCGATCGCATCCACCTCAGTGCACCACTTCACGTGATGACAGGCATATTGTGCGAATGGCAGTGATGGATCGTTCAGCCACATCACGAACCATAGCACAGCACATTCAGTCAGTAACGCATCATCCAGTGTCTGCGCGTACCATTCAACGCCGTTTACAGCAAAGTGGTCTGTCCGCAAGACGTCCATTGCTTCGTCTACCATTGACGAAGAACCACAGACGTCTTCGCCGCCAATGGTGCGATGAAAGAAGGATGTGGACGGCAGAAAGGAATGAAATTGTCTTTACTGACGAGTCACACTTCTGTCTGCAACACCACGATGGTCGGATTCGAGTCTGGAGACATCGTGGAGAGAGGATGCTGAACAGCTGCGTTATGCACCGCCACACTGGTCCTGCACCGGGTATTATGGTATGGGCCGGTATTGGATACCACTCTCGCACTCCTCTAGTACGCATAGACGGTATTTTAAACAGCCAACGCTATATCTCCGAGGTGTTGGAGCCAGTTGTCCTTCCTTACCTTCAGGGCTTGCCCACAGCCATATTTTAACAGGATAATGCGCGACCACACGTGGCACGCATTGTCCAAGGGTTCTTCGTCAATCGCCAGATTGAATTGCTTCCCTGACCAGCTCGCTCTCCGGATCTTTCGCCGATAGAAAACATGTGGTCCATGGTTGCTCAACGATTGACCCAGATTACATCCCCAGCTGCCACACCAGATCAACTTTGGCAACGTGTGGAAGCTGCTTGGTTTGCTGTACCCCAAGAACATATCCAAAGTTTCTTTGAATCAATGCCGAGGCGTGTGGCAGCGGTGATCTCCAATAATGGAGGCTACTCTGGCTACTGATTTTGGCAGGAACCACACTTCACAGAAGTCTATAAATTTAATCATTTGATACTTGGTCAACATGTTATATACAAAATAAATTTTGTTGTGATATCTCTTGTCTTTCTTGGTGTTGTAATTTGGGTGGCCAGCAGTGTACTTTAAAATCACACTTTTTTTTATTGCTTACAGACTACTTTCGGGAAAAGAGGACTAGTATCGAATTTCAGCTTTAATAAGCTGTGTTTTCTAAATAAAAATTAAAAAATAAAGACAAACCATAAATCATGTCAAAGTAGATGAACATAAAACAAATACTCTACATTATATTCATTATTTTTGTTTTCTAAATACTTGAAATTTTAATAAAAATTGAAGAAAAAAAATCAACAATTACTTTAAAAACATTTCGTAATGTAATTTTTTTATTTTTATCTTTTATGCATCAAATGAAGTTGGTAAATAAATTTCGTATCAATTTTTGGAAAAAAAAAACTGTCTCCGAATGGGGTTGGATTGTGGGAGTTACACCATTTTCATTTTCTTTTCGGTTTGCATAATTTTTTTGTCTAATTGTTTAATTTCATCATTTGCAGTTTGCATTATTTGCAATTTTCTGAAATTTGTCCCCCAATAAGTATTTTTGCAAATAATGTGTGTCCGGAAATACCACGTTTAGGTGGGATGTTTAGGTCAGTCGATGACATCGTTGCTGTGGCGTAAGTCGTCATTCCCCGCTCCGATTTTCAACGGAATGCATTGCTACACGAATTCGGAGCGGTTAGTCTTAAAAGTACTTGAAGATTGCGGGCCCCTCCGAAGTTATAACTCCACGCCATCGAAACCGTTTACAACAGATGATGATGATACATTGCAATTTACGGCGAGTTCGTCAAATGGGGGAGGAGGTTAATCCTCATTCCTCCTCCAGACATTAGCGGTCGTAAAAAGAGAGGATGTGTGCGCGGGTTTATTTATAACTCTGGAAGAAGAAAAGTCTGGAAGGCTGAAGATTTCCTGCCTTCCCTCGGGATAAACTGGAGCGGTGGAATTTGGGAAAGAATTTTCATTTCCCCTACCACAGACTCTTTTCATTTTTTTTAGACTACAACCTTTACTTAAACGTAAATCTGAGCGAATTGTTTGTGGAAGGAACTTTGTTTCAATAAACTGCATAAATTCAAATACTGTGTGAGATTCTGAGGTTCTCCTGCCAACACAGGGAGGTATGGGTGTTGGGGGAACGAGACATCCCTAGGGACGTTGGCGGTGTGTCAGTGAAAGGTCACCCGGGTTAGGAGGAGAAAGGGGGAGAGCGGAAAGAAAATGAGGATATTCGACCCACGGAGACCGGGGAGAACGGACGATGAGGAGCTCTCTGCTGCTGTTTTATACTATGTTGTAATATATTCCTATATAACCTAGAATGTCCAAGTAAAAGTTGGAAAAGATATCTATGAAGTGATGCCCTCTCCACTAGACAAACGAACCACACACACTTACCAGAGATAGAGAAAAGATAGATATACTGTTTCATCAAAATGCAGAACCCCTTGATGGATAGACAAGAAAATGCGCGGAAAAAGTCATAGCTGGGAAGCAAGGTTAAAGAAAGAAGCAAAAAATTTTATTACGCAATTTTTTGTTTAAAATTTAGGTAATTGGTAATTATTAGTCAACGTCGTACTAGAGCAACACAATGGGCAATCGACGACGGTCCGGGGTCAATCCCTTCGGGGAAAGATCCATGGACAACACCTCGTAATTTTGAACCACGGTCAGGTCACGAAGCAATACCTGAGCTGGCATCCTTCTCTCCAAACTTCCACACCAAAACAACTTTAAAAGTTTGGTTAGTGGGTCGTTAATTAACGTCGCATTGGAGCAACACAACGCGCTATTGATGACTATCCGAGACCCATCCCTAAGGGAAAGATCCATGGACAACGCCTCGTCATTTTGAACCCAGGTCAGATGACCTGGCCGACACCTGAGCTGACACTCCACTCTCCAAACTTCCACACCAACCCAACGTGAGGACTTTCGGCCACGACAGATTGAAGGTGCACCAGCCGCCTCTACACCGTACACTAACAAACATCCATGCCCTGACCCGGATTATTCGTATTGGACATACGCAGATAACCCATAGACACCTCCTCCTCGAGAGGTTTAACATACGAGAGAGTATCAATATGTAACGCACAAAATGTAAAAAAAAAAACATAATAATAAAAGCAATTAATGACAATAGGATACAGAAATGATAGTATTACCCATTTATTACTTTTCCACATCATTTCCATGCATGTTGAGGCATTTTCCCCAACGATGGATCAGTTAGAAAATCCCGGTCTCACAGAATTCCGTCGGCTACGAGAAGAGCCACCTTCGCACGGCCCGTTTGAGTGCCGTCGTCAGAGACGAACTTCTTACCGTCAAGGAATTTCTTTATGGGTCCAAAGCGTATTGCGACAAATCAACGCATTCGACTGCTGCTTGTCCGCATGTATCTCGCCTAGTTCGTGAAAAAGTGCAGGGTTTCGGTTGGGAAGTTTTGGAGCACCGTCCATACAGCCTGGACCTGGCACCCTCCGATTTCTATCTGTTTGGACCCATAAGGACGTTCCTTGACGGTAAGAAGTTTGACTCTGACGACGGCACTCGAACGGGCCGTGCGAAGGTGGCTCTTCTCGTAGCCGACGGAATTCTGTGAGACCGGGATTTTCAAACTGATCCATCGTTGGGGGAAATGCCTCAACATGCATGGAAATGATGTGGAAAAGTAATAAATGGGTAATACTATCATTTCTGTATCCTATTGTCATTAATTGCTTTTATTATTATGTTTTTTTACGTTATGTGCGTTACTTGTTGATACTCCCTCGTAGAACCAACCCGACGTACACGGCGGTCATTGGCTGGAACTCGCAACCCTGAGTTTGCTAATCCGTTGACCTCCCAACTGAGCTACCGCGTCCCCTGTTTAACACTAGCCACTGGGTGGCCAGCACGGCGTTGTCCATGACAGTTCTTTTCGTGGGATAGGAGGGACCACTGCACACTAACCCACGGCGATTGCTAAGTAGTCCCATTTGATTGCTTCGCAAACGAACTTCACAGGCAGCGCTACGATGGCCTCGAAGTGGCAATTAGCAACAACGTAAATCAAAACAAAAAAAATGGAAAAAGTGGCATGGTTCTAAGGGCATTAGGACGAAAAACGCTTGTGACGTCAGTCGAAAATCGCAAAATAGGCTTGCTTCTTCATTCGAGGTAGGCGTGACGTCACATTCCGTAAAGATGGTAAGGGTAATAGTAATTTTAACTAACGTCATACTAGAGCAACACAACGGGCTATTGACGACCGTCCTGGATCAATCCCCCTAAGGGACAGATCCGAGGACACCACCACGTCATTTTGAACCACGGTCAGATGACGAGGCAACACCTGAGCAGGCATCCCACTCTACAAACTTCCACACCCAAACAACGTGAGGACTTTCGGCCACGACCGATTTAAGGTGCACCAGCCGCCTCTACCCCCTACGCTTACAAACAGCCATGCACTGACCCGTATTCGATCCAGGAACCTATATGCCAAATTTCATTATTGTAAGTGCCATAGATTCGTCAGAACACTGCTTACAGAGAAAAATTTCCTTTTATAATAGCAGAGATATATGGGATTTCTTTTGAGATTTCTGTCTTTCTCTCATGGCTCCAAATTATAAAGAACTTCGTTTGAAATGTGGTAGAATGATTCCACGTGTAGGTTGGTTTAGTGTTTTATGGCACAAAGGACATATTTGGACCAGCGGCATCAAATACAAGGCAGACAAACTCCAGTAATTGTGAAACGAAAGGTTAAAGAGCAGAAAGAGATCGATTGTATAAACCCCATTTCCATCGAAAACCAATAGCCTCTAAACGTTTTACAGCTCTCTAATTTCAGCGGTATGGGCCCGGTTGTACACATTACACACGACGAGAAACCAGATAACCGGTTCATTTGATTAACCGAATGATCCAGTGTCCGAATCGTCCCCAACTGACGGGAGTCGGTTCATTCCACTTTCGCGGACGATTCAGAACAAATGGCCTGGCTCCGCTATCCCTGCGCAGTATGAACATTGTGTCTGCTATCTGAGAAACGATGATACATCATGGGAGTTCTTTAAGGAGATTTTATTTGTTCGCCTTCGGAGGACATTTGCCGAGTCATGCTTAATGGAGCAGTTGGAAGAAATGTCCCATCGGCGGTCAAGTGGTCGATGGAAACATCAAACGGAATACATGTATGACGGCCTTTGTTACATGGTAGGGAACTTATAGCAAAACTTATAGATTTTATTACGCAATTTTTATTTAAAATTTAGGTCAGTTGGGGTCGCTACTTAACGTCGCATTGGAGCACCCGCACAACGCGCTATTGATGACAGTCCGGTTGCACTATAACTAGGCCACGGTAGACTAGTTAAAATGTAACGGATTAGCAACTGGAGGATTTCGAGTTCGAAACTCGACCCAACCAACTACCGTCGATTACTTGGGGGTTGGTGCTAGGGATGCGACGTCGATGTCTTCAAAACATCGATGTTTTTAAAAAAAACATCGATGCATTGGAGTCGATGATTTTGTAACATCGATGTTTATACTTGTCGATGTTTTATTTTTAAATTAAAAAAAAGTAACGTTATAAAAATTAAAAAAAAAACCAAGTAGCATAGTTTTTATAATCAGCAAATTAAACATACTTTTAAAACCAAGTGACCAAGGGTGAAGGGTCTAACAAGTAAGGATGCGACATCGATGTCGATGTTTTCACAACATTAATGTTTTATAAAAATCAACGATGTATTGGAGCCAATATCGAATCACTAGTTGCTAAGCTAGTTATAAGAAATGGGGGGGGAGGAGTTTAATTACACTGAATTTTAAAATCATGGATAGTTTGGGGGCGATGCATTACCAACTTCGATGTTTTAATTTTGAACATCGATGTTTTTCTGTTGATGTTGCATCAATAAATGCTAAACCAGTTTTAAAAAGTGGGCAAAAAAGTTTAAATACACTGAATTTTAAAAACATCGATGTTTTTCGATGTTTTAATTTTGAACATAGATGTTTCAAAGCATCGATATTTTGCTGTCAAAGTGTGCTTTGTGTGATAGATTGGCAAGTGAGTGCAAGCTCAGTTTTTTTTAATTTACGGTGGACACTTGATCATTGATTATTTGTCACTACAAGGCTAGAATCGATGAGACAATTGTAAAGGGGCACCCAGTGGGTGTCCATCACTACTCTAACAAAGGAAATCGCATTTTACGTCCATGCCCTGACCCCAGATTCGAACCAGGAACCTTCCGATCCTGAGGCCAACACCTTAACCACTAGAAACTCGGGTATTGACCTCGTCATCCGACCATGGCTCAAAATTGCGTGATGTTCTCTGATCTTTTCTTGGGAATTGATCCAGGACCGTCACCTCACCAGTAGCCTCTGTATTGCTTCAGCGCTACGTTAATCAGCTACCCTTGTTATATACAGGGTTGTTCTACGGTCATGGGACAAACTTGGAGGGGTGGTACAACTTACTAAAACATACATTTTTCGTATAGGAATGTAGGGTCAGAAGTGACGCGTGGAGGCAAGAATACAAAAAATGAGACATGGACAGAAACATCGTTTAATTACAACATCCTTGCAAAGTGCTACTTTGCAGCAATGTTTACAATAAATGCTCCAAATTGTGACCACCAACAGTAAATACAAACTCGGCAGCTGATTGGCTGGCAATGCTGTGGGTAGAGGGCAGTAGTGTGGCCTGGCCAGCCGTGATCTGTTGCATCTGATGGAAAACGTCATTTGAAACTGTGCTGTCGTCAGTGATGGGAGATTTTACAAATAGTGAAAAAGGCGAACATGCATATGATGTACGGTGCTGCTAATGGGAAATGCAGAGCAGCTCTACGACTGTATCAGGAACGTTTTCCGAACAGGCGTATACCGAAATGTTTGAGCGGTTGCATTGGCACCTATGTGAAAACGGTTCATTCATCGCCAAATCTGACGGAAGAACTGTACGACATCCAAACATGGAAGAAACCAACTTGAGGATGAAAAACCCCACACAAGTACAAGATCTATTGCACGTCGTGTACATGTGAGTCAACACACCGTTTGGAGAGTCTTAAATGATGAACGTTTATCCCATTCCATATTCAGAGAGTCCAAGCGTTGCAGGCAAGTGATTATCCGCTCCGCGTAGAATTCTGCCAATCATTCCTGCAGCAGTGAGCGTTGCAGCATGAATTTCCCAGCTTCTGTGCTACTCAGATGAGACCACTTTTAAACAGGAAGGTGTTTCAATGTGCACAATATTTACATGTGGCCAACAGAAAATTCTCACGTCTACATGCATTCCAAAAACGCTTCTCTGGAAATGTTTTGGCGGGTGTCGTAAACGATTTCCTCATAGGCCCATATCTCCTATCAACGCGACTCAATGGCTCACAGTATCGTATTTTTCTGGAAGAGGTTTTACCCTAATTGCTGCAAGATGTTCCGACTGTCGTTCGTAATCACATGTGGTTTCAGTATGATGGTGCGTCAGCCCATTTCAACGTGGCTGTCCGCAATTACCTGGATGTCAGTATTACGGGGCGATGGATTGGGCTTGGTGGCCCGTCCGATGGTCACTCCGATCGCCAAATTTATCAAGCATCGATTACTTCTAATGGGGGCATCTGCAGACCATCGTTTACGGGACTCCAGTAGACTCCATTGAGGACCTCGTTGCTGGACAATCCATTGCGGCTGCAATCGTGCTAGCAAGCATCTATTACTGTTGGTGGGTGCAATTTTGAGCTTCTATTGTCAACACTGCTGCAAAGAAGCACTTTGCAAGGATGTTGTAAATAAACAATGTTTTTCTGTTCTTGTCTCATTAGTTGAGTTCGTGCCTCCAAGCGTCCCTTCCGACCCTACATTCCTATACGAAAAGTTTATGTTTTAGTAAGCTGTACCACTCCACGTCTGTCCCATAACCGTAGAATCACCCTGTATAGTAATAGCCGTGACTTGAAAAGCATAGTATTTTGGGCTTGTTCATAAAGCATAGTATTCACGCTGCCTAAAGGAATTTGTAACTTGGCTTGCGCTGTTTTTCTTTTAGCGAAAATTTCGTTAGCTTTTCGAACCCTCCAAGTTGTTTCGACAAGGTGTATTGTCCATCAAAATCGTACCCATTTTTCTAATGACGAGGTGTTTCGTCATCAAAATAGTGTTGATTGGTTGATGATGACGAAATCAACATCTGTCGAGTTTTCTGCTAATGACGACATACTTCGTCATCAAGATATTGCCTATTTTTTTAATCAATGAAGAGATGGAGGGCCACTTTTCTATATATATAAATACACAACCCTACAGTAATGAACCGGACGCCAGCGGATTTGCATAAAATCCGACTATTTGTTTGGGGGTGTTTTTCGTGGTATGGCATGGGACCGTAGCATGTTGTTCCTGGTAAATTGAACACCGACGCTTACATGGACATTTTGGATCATCAGGTTTTTCCTACGTTCAGACAATTTTATGGAATGGTCGAATGTTTCTTACAGGACGACAACGCTCCGGGTCATGTTGCAGCCTCTGTCGATTAGTGGTATCGATATATTGATGTAAAACGCCTTCCCTGGTCTGCTCAGAGTCCCAACCTAAACCCTATAGAACATGTGTGGGACGCGTTAGAGCGACCCTTACGGACTACGAAACCCCGTCCGAAATCTACAGCTGAGCAGCGACAATTTTGCAGCAGGAATGAACGCAAGTACCCATAGTTGTGTATCGACACCTTGTTGAAAGTATGCCCAGAAGGGTTGCCAGTGGAATTGCAGCACGTGGGGACCATTCCCCAATTAAAGCGTATTCGTTTCCTTATACCATCACATCTTGTTGTCCGGTTCATTAATGTAGAGTATTGTGTGTTATTTAATTATAATAAATACATATATACACAGGTTCTTCCTACGCTCTGGCAATTTTATGGAATGGACGAATGTTACTTCCAGGAAGACAACGCTCCATTTTATGTTGCATCCTCTGTCGAGCAGTGGTATCGAGATATGGACATAAAAGAGGATTGTAATTAGAGATTGGATGTAATACGAATGGACACACTTAACGTCCTTTCAAGTCTGATCCGTTTCTTTGTATTCGAGATATCCTTTAATTAATTAATTAACTATTCATCTAAAAATCGGCTCATCCTCTCACGTCTGCCCTGATAGTTTTAAGTAGAAGAGAATATATATCTTCTTTTTCATAAAAGAATGTTAGCATCATTTAAGTGTATGGGGTAAAATATTTATTAACAATTTAACTTCTCCGTCGCTTCTACAGTTTACTTCGGACGCAAATATGCATATATGTTGTATCCAACTATATATCCATTTCATATTCTTCACACTTCTGCTGAAATTGATTTTAAGTTTTCGAGTTCCCGTGCATATTCCCGTGCATTCAATTTCAATAAAAATGACGAATTTTCGGTGGATTGTCTTGCACTTAGTTTTCCTATGAATATGTTTTCATTGCGCCATTTTTTCATCTAGTAAGCGATATTTTCGAATTTCATCATCAATATGAGAAGATAGTAAATTAAATTTTTACAGCATTCGTTACTAATTTAACTTGAAGCAAATGCACTTTTCCAGAAAATTCCATTCAGTGACATGTGTAATAATAGAGATTTTGTTTGAAATACTGTTCACCAGAGTAGACAAATTAAATCCAATCGATAACAATTTTTTAATAAACAAAAGGTTGATTTTACAGCGCTTTTACAAAAAGAAAATCACTTTCAACGAACGATTCACATGCATCTAAGTTGTGTAAGAACAGCCCTTCAATAAATAGAGCAATCAACCTCGACTTTCTGTCTCTTAAGCTAAATGGAAAGCACGTATCTATTTAGAATGATAGATGTAGTTACTTGACTATGGCGTAAGCTTTCAATAACGTCCATGAAACACGAAAAACAA